>JAOPHQ010004334.1:0-95488 GCA_030340625.1 Merluccius polli
CACACACACACACACACACACACACACACATACATACATACATACATACATACATACATACATACATACATACATACATACATACATACATACATACATACACACACGCACGCACGCACGCACGCACGCACACAGCTACCAACAGTTACCCCGCGGGAAGCTTCACAGCCAGTGTGGTAGACTGTGTTTAACTGTTGGAGCTACTGAATACATTGGCTTACATTACCTTGCTCAAGGGCAACGGTGCTGGTGAGTGTCTGCTGCTTCTTCTTCTTCTTCTTCTTCTTCTTCTTCTTCTTCTTCTTCTTCTTCTTCTTCTTCTTCTTCCATTGAGCCACAGAGCACGGAGGCTTACACTAGAGTCTCCCTGGTTACTGAAGGTTACACTGTATTAACAATATTGGTGTTAAGCCGAGAAGTACGGATAATCACACCACTTTAAACAGGAAAGACTTGATGCATATCGGATTTTGTGAACTTAAACCATGCGGGGTGAACCCAGAGCTGTGTCCAGTGATAAGTTATCGTCTGACTAAACTTGACTGTTATAGTCGATTAGTCGATCGACAGAAAATGAATCGAAGCACATTTTTACAATCGATTAATTGTGTAGGTAATTTATCAACTACAAATACCAACCAGAAGTTAAAGTGTCTGGTTCATGGATCATTATATAATTACGAATTAATTATAACTTTAGTTTTTCTTGGCTGCTGGTCAGATAAAGCAAGCTAATTTAAGACATCACTTTGTTAACTTGTGACGGCATTTGCTATTTGACATTTTCAAGACTAAATGATTAATCGATTAATGTACTATTAAAATAATTGTTAGTTGCAGCCATAATGATATATGTCATAAAAGCTGCCCACCCAACCACAGTCCCATGCTGGGACACTCCCAGGTATACACACATCATCAATTTAATCAGCATAAGCTATACTGCTATAATAAGCTTTAGGTTATTTACATGACCAAGATCAGATCTCAAGTCTCTTTGGAAAATAAAGTTGTAATCCTTCCTTAGTAATGCACTCCTGAGTTTTGAATCTGTTTTTGTTTAGTTTGAATGGTGACATCACAGTGTCAGATTCTGTCAAAGAGAAAAGGGTTTTTATTCATGTCTCAGGGATGGCAGTAATTAAGTAGCAGAAGGAACGTTCAATTAACATCAAGGATGGCGCTCAGGCACTCGCCGCTACGGTCTGCAGATATTTGGACCCACGGGTGCTAGATTAAGATAGACTACACTAAAAGTGTGTGTGTGTGTGTGTGTATGTGTGTGCGCGCTCATTTGTTTATCTGTGTGTGCATGTGAACCTATATATTTACTTACTGTTGAGTTGGTTTTCTTGAGCTCACATCCTACTTTACTCTAGTTCTTTACTTCCCATGTTATTCATTTATACTTCCCTTCCTCTCTTCTGCTGTAGCTTCTTTCTCCACGACCAATTTCTCTAGTCTTCTCTGCCTCCCTTCCCCCACAACTCTCTGTCTGTCTGTCTGTCTCTCTTTCTCTTTCTCTCTCTCTCTCTGTCTGTCTCTCTCTCTGTCTCTCTCTCTGTCTCTCTCTCTCTCTCTCTCTCTCTTTCTCCCCCCCCCCCCCCCCCCCCCCAGTCTCAGGAATGTACAAAATGTCCTTATCTTTGCCCATACAAACATAGGGCGAGCCAGTTTAGAGGTCAGATTCCACTCTCCCCGATCCCAGGCAGACAGACTGCTAGCAACAAGAACGTCTCCTTACAGAGACAAGAATAATAGTAATAATACAAAATCTAATTCCAGTAACATGCTTAGGGTTAGTGACTCCCATCCCCCACACCATAATTATGTCCACCCAAAAACCCTCATCTGTCACATGAAGTCTATAGTACCATGCGGTATTGAGATATGTGATGAGGATATCGCCTCAGGGATGAATCCAAATGGTATTACAGCTACGAACCACAAGTATCAATTTGAGTGTCATATTCACATATGTCCATTCACCTTTAACATCTTACAAAACAAATCTCACTCACAAATCTTATAAAAGCACAACACTGGCTAGCTTAAATAGCTCTCCACATGCCGGTACAGTCAAGCAGGAGAGTCTGAACAGACGTTTGGTATACGTCACTAAACACGGAGGCTAACTACCAACAGTAGCATGTCCAGATCATTGCACTGACCTTAACCACGCATGTCCAACCTTATAACCAAACAACACTTTCTAACAAACACCACTGCTATACTAATTCCCTAACCATTTTAACATATATCTTAACTTGAACATCGCTAAGCTAATGCCCAAACATAAACATTGATAACTACCATAACGTAACCATCACTAAGCTAATGTAAAGATAATAATTTCTAACAGCTACCTTAACTTAACCATCACTAAGCTAATGCCTAAACATAACCTTTTCTAACCGATATCTCCTTATATCAGGAATGCCACATGGCTACACAAAAATACGTACCTAAATTCCAGTATGATAATGTTTTTTCGCAGGCTCCTTTTCAGAAGTCACGTGTTTAGTGTCATGTTTCAAATGTCCATGGAGAGTCTTCTTCTGCTGTTATGGTTAACTCTCCAGTAGCTCTCCACATATGGACCTCCTTATTGAGGACCTTATTGGGACCTAACAGGTATTTCACAGTTGGATTGTCCAACACTGAATGTTTAATGTATGCCTTGTATGCATTTCTGTTGGTTCACGTTTGACAAATAAGACATTTGTGGAATGTAGTGTTCGCTATATACTACCCAAGGACATTGAGAAGAAATTCAAGAATAATTTGATACAACTACCCAGCTATAACGCAAATACACACGCACGCACACACATGCACACACACACACACACACACACACACACTATCACGGTCCATCTTCACACACACAGCTACAGGCATACACTCACACATACATCACACAGAAAGTCACACACCATTGCACACAGACACACAGGCATTGTGTGTGCATGGGTGTCGGTGTAACTGGATTCTGTTGTTACACATAACCAAAATCGTGTGTGTGTGTGTGTGTGTGTGTGTGTGTGTGTGTGTGTGTGTGTGTGTGTGTGTGGGTGTGGGTGTGTGTGTGTGTGCCTCCAGACATACACTGAGGTCTTTCATAGCGCCCCACACAATACTGAATCACATGGAATCACATTGCTGTCGTGCGCCCTGCTTCACGTATATGTCTCTGCATAACATTTAAGTGACAAGGCTTGAACAAAAGACAGCACTATACTGTGTTCACATGGACACAATCCTGGATCTTCTCAGTAGTCACAGACTCAGGAGAAACTAACTACACATGCACACACATAGAAACACACATATGCACTCACTTAATTCTCTCACTCACACAATTCTATCATTCACACACACACACACACACACACACACACACACACACACACACACACACACACACACACACACACACACACACACACACACACACACGTGTGTAGGACATATGTCGTTATCATGATCGATTTGTTACACCCATTCCTTACAGCCTCCTGCCCACACTTTCCCCCCCCCATTTTTTCCGACTGTGTTCCAGCAATGTTTCTGTGTTGCAAACTTGCTTTCGTTTGGTTGCCTTCCTTTTGTTGTCTGTGGCTTGGTTTCATTGTAGGTTCAACACCCCATACGACGACTGTACTTGTAGAGGAGCCGGACGTGTGTGTGACATCCCAGTGATGCATGTTTGACCATCATTGAGCTTCAATATACAACTTGAGTTAGACCTAGTTACACGCAGCCTGTTAAAAAGGACATTCTGAATGGTGTTATATCCTATCATATCCCCTATATATAGAGCCTACTGAAGATGGTGTTTCCTGCTCTTTGTGAACTGTATAGCGTTTTCCTGTGTCTTTGTTTAAGCACATATGGGGATTCATTTTAGGATCATACTGTCACATCCTATTTCCGTCTCGATGCATGCCGAAGGCTTGGAAGCACAATGGCTGCCCAGGATACAGGCCGTGTCACCGTCACAGAAAACCAAAGTCCATACAAACCAAAAATCATCGCTTCTTGGGGGTGGCCTCCGCATGTGTTGAGTAAAAGGCTTCCTTTGCTGGACAGAAGCCACCAACACACACCACAATGGGCAGCATATGGGCAGGCACAGTGGCCCAGAGTGTACATGTTTTTTTTTGTTCTGGATTTGAATGTGAGGATGTTCTGAATTTGAAAAGGAAAGCAAACTTGTTAAACACACAGGTTTTAGCTTTGGACAGAATCCTGTTTTCATTGTCCATAAAATGAAGAGAAATTATGAGAAAATCCAGTCTCAGTATTTGTTATTAGACTACACTTTGAACCTCCTAACTTATCTGACAGATGCCTTACATTTAAATGATGACGTACATTATGTTTCCACTGTTTCCACTGTTCCTTGACATGCATTTACAACAAAACACACTCTCCATGTCCAGCAGCATAAACACCTTTTGACAAATGACATGTGGCTTGCTTATTGCAACAACAAATGGCTGGAAAGCACTATCAAACAGGAATATTTCCTTTGACACTATATTTAACAACACGCCAGAAACAATCAAACTCATCGCTGCTCAGATCACTTTCCAAGCATAGATGTTGCATTTATAATCATGAAGGAAGCAGTGGCGAGGATCGTGGCCTTCACATGACCTTTGCCAGTGCGGCTCTCAGCCCGCATGAGGCATCCATGAGTCTCTGTTCCTATATCTCTCGTTGCCTCCTTCCTGCTGTGGATTGTTTCCTGTTTTGCAGTCTCACTTTGAGCACAGACCGCTTCTGTTGCTGAAGCGTGCGCTATGTATTAAACCAGTAGCAGACTGTTAAGAGAGAAAACAGTTCCTCCTCTCCTGCAGCCTGTAAACAGATGAGCTGTTTGCAGACACTATTTAATAATGTAATGTACTGTTGTGCTCCTCCTTCTGTCTCTCTATCCTCTGCAATTCTGGGGCCGTATTCACAAAGGATCTTAGCGCTAAAAGTAGCTCCTAACTGGCGAATTTAGGAGAAACTCCTAAAAATAATGGGCGTGTCGGTCTTAAATTTAGGACTCCTAATTTTTTTCACTAAGAGCAATTCACAAAGGATCTTAGGCCTAAAAGTAGCACCTAAGTCTAGGAGAGCTTAAAAGTCCTCGAGAGGACTCCTAACTCACTAAGACCTATTCACAAAGAATCGGAAAATGGCTGCGAGACGAAATGTTTTGGAGACAATGGAAGACTGTGAATTGATCAAGAGATATAGGCTAAATCGTGAGGGTATAAAACTTGTTGTGGAATTAGTGCGGGATGCAATAACATCCCCGACTAACAGGAATAACTCGATTAGGAAATAAAATGTTTGGCAACACTACGATATTTAGCAACAGGGAAAATGCAAGTTTGCAATGCCGACGATTTAGGAATATCGCAACCATCAGTCAGCCATAAACCGAACCATCAACGCGCTCTGTAGACCACATATCAATTCAATTAAATTCAAACTTTATTAAGGACACATCTCATGAAAGGTCCATAACACCAACACAACACAATAATAATAAAATAGAATAAAAAAAAAAAATAGAATAAAAAATAGAATAAAAAATACACACACACACACACACACACACATATATATATATATATATATATATATATATATATATATATATATATATATATATATATATATATATACATGTAGCCTACATATAGGTAAATATACACACACACACACACACACACACAATTCCACAATGATCATATATTTACATACAGGCTAGAAGAGCTGACAGAGCTTAGTTCAAAGTTGGTTAAGGCTGAAATAATACCATTAATATCATCCAACAGTTTATCCGGTTTCCTTTGGACAATCAACAACTACACATGATCAAAGCCAACTTCTTGGCAATTGCAGGTATGGCCGGTGTGGTCGGTGCTGTTGACGGGACGCACATACAAATAATTGCGCCATCAAAAGATGAGGACGTGTTCGTCAATAGAAAGAAAGTAGCCTACATTCCATCAACACGCAGATTGCTTTTGATGCAACTTTTAACATTCTTGATGTTGCGAAGTGGCCTGCAGGGTCTACCCATGATCCGCGTATTTTAATGGGGAGCAGTCTGAGGCGTGAGGCACCGTGTACCAGTTGGGTGTCTTGCTGGGTGACAGTGGCTGTCCCTGCAAGACGTCTTGACACCCTATCTCAGTCCACAACCGGGAGCACAGTTAAAGTATAACATGCAAGTGATTACGCAGATTACGATTAGTCCTATGCGTAAAAAACATCGTATTAGCTCTTTGCCTTTTATTTGTTGAATCCATATTTATTATTGTTTGCTGTGTTCCTCCATATATGTTAGGGCACACAAAAATACACGAAATCTTGTGGAGAGAGGATGTGATCACAGTGATCACTGTATGCGCCATTCTCCACAACCGGTATGGGCTATTAAAAGTGTTGAATAGTGGAGATATGCTCATTGAATAATAGTTTGCAGGGTGCTTTTAATTGCCTCCTTGAATTAATGCAATTTACGTATTTTTATTGTTTTTATTGTTTATCTCTCTCTCTTTAACGTGCATATAGGCTACAACGTCATTATCGTGGTCTGCACAAACTTGTCATCATGCGTGTATTCTGCTAACTGCACTGTCCATAACTATTTGATAGGGATGTCTAGCCGAGGCTACTTCCTTGTTCTTCAGTGATTTAGTGGGCTCGTTTCCACAGAGACCGCCTGCTCTGAACAACCAATCACCGGACTGACAGCTTCCAAACTCGTGCACGAGAATCGACGTTATCCATAGCAACGGCGCGTCACTCTTAGTTCACTCTTAGTGATTTATCCTTAGTATGAGTAGGTCTCAGCGGCTTTGTGAATAACTTTTAAGAAAAAACTCCTACGTAAAATGTTTTAGCGCGAGTTAGGAGCACTCCTAGCGGTAAGATAAAATGCTTTGTGAATACGGCCCCTGATTTGTCCCAAAATATGAATCTACACTTACATATACACTCACCGGCCACTTTATTAGGTACACCTGTCCAACTGCTCGTTAACGCAAATTTCTAATCAGCCAATCACATGGCAGCAACTCAATGCATTTAGGCATGTAGACATGGTCAGGACGATCTGCTGCAGTTCAAACCGAGCATCAGAATGGGGAAGAAAGGTGATTTAAGTGACTTTGAACGTGGCATGGTTGTTGGTGCCAGACGGGCTGGTCTGAGTATTTCAGAGACTGCTGATCTACTGGGATTTTCACGCACAACCATCTCTAGGGTTTACAGAGAATGGTCAGAAAAAGAGAAAATATCCAGTGAGCGGCAGTTCTGTGGGCGCAAATGCCTTGTTGATGCTAGAGGTAAGAGGAGAATGGCCAGACTGGTTCGAGCTGATAGAAAGGCAACTGTAACTCAAATAACCACTCGTTACAACAGAGGTATGCAGAAGAGCATCTCTGAACGTACAACACGTCGAACCTTGAGGCGGATGGGCTACAGCAGCAGAAGACCACACCGGGTGCCACTCCTGTCAGCTAGAGGCTACAATTCGCACAGGCTCACCAAAATTGGACAATCGAAGATTGGAAAAACGTTGCCTGGTCTGATGAGTCTCGATTTCTGCTGCGACATTCGGATGGTAGGGTCAGAATTTGGCGTCAACAACATGAAAGCATGGATCCATCCTGCCTTGTATCAACAGTTCAGGCTGGTGGTGGTGGTGTAATGGTGTGGGGGATATTTTCCTGGCACACTTTGGGCTTATTAGTACCAATTGAGCATCGTGTCAAAGCCACAGACTACCTGAGTATTGTTGCTGACCATGTCCATCCCTTTATGACCACAGTGTACCCATCTTCTGATGGCTACTTCCAGCAGGATAACGCGCCATGTCATAAAGCGCGAATCATCTCAGACTGGTTTCTTGATCATGACAATGAGTTCACTGTACTCAAATGGCCTCCACAGTCACCAGATCTCAATCCAATAGAGCACCTTTGGGATGTGGTGGAACGGGAGATTCGCATCATGGATGTGCAGCCGACAAATCTGCAGCAACTGCGTGATGCTATCATGTCAATATGGACCAAACTCTCTGAGGAATGTTTCCAGTACCTTGTT
The DNA here is from genome assembly GCA_030340625.1 of Merluccius polli. Lineage (NCBI taxonomy): Eukaryota > Metazoa > Chordata > Actinopteri > Gadiformes > Merlucciidae > Merluccius > Merluccius polli. Next base: position 8,119 of record JAOPHQ010004334.1, read on the forward strand.
GAATCTGTGCCACGAAGGATTAAGGCAGTTCTGAAGGCAAAAGGGGGTCCAACCCGGTACTAGCAAGGTGTACCTAATAAAGTGGCCGGTGAGTGTATATATATAATCAAACAACTGATTCACACGGTGAACACCACACTGGATTCTGAATAACATTGCCTTTGGTTACTGCTGAGTAGCGTCTCAGATGGTCACATATAAACATTAAAGCTGCACCACCATTACAGAACTTTATTCAGTGTGGTTGATCTCTGCTCAGTCAGTACGTTTACATGCACAGAAGAAACCCGATTAAAGCCATTGCTCGTCTATGCTCCGCAACTGGTCAACTGCAATTGTCCGCGTATACATGGCGGCGAGTAATCCGATTCATTGGCCGGAGCGTGTCATACCCCGGTACGATAGGTGGCGCTGTGCCCATTTCAACTAGTGGTAGTAGAGCCACCGGTTGACCCCTTTACGTCACCAGCAACAACAAACTCATTCGAGAAAGCGGTGTTTCAGCAGACAGCTGTCAGTTCACTTCGGGTGATAATCATTTCTCCGCCGCTCCACTGTTCCTCTCGGTCGTATGCCGACTCGGTCGTCCGCGGAGCGGTCCGCATACGACCGAGAGGAACAGCGCAGCGTCGGAGAAACGATATGGACCCGAAGTGAACTGACAGCTGTCAGCTGAAACATCGCTTTCTCCTCCATGTCGCGTTTCAGTCTGGACTTCAGAGAGTCAAAGCCAAAGTTAATTTCCCCCAATTCCTTTTCCCCATGGGCGAGATAAACCCGACTAGGAGTCTTTACTTGTTGTGGACCAGAGAGTCGGAGAACCCGACGCAGTCTGTAAGATTCATATATCAGAGAATGCCGCCGTCAGTTCGGCCGCGGCGCAATGAATGAATAAAGATCGTAGTTATTTTACAACCTCGTTGATGAGCAACATTTAGAAAAACATGGACTTTAAATTCAGCCTTGGGTTAAATCGAAGCGTAGTGTGTACTGAATGCACGTTGATGAAGATACACTCCTATAGGCACGGCACCGGCTTCCTCCATCTTCTGCGCCAGCTTTTTAAATAAATCGCCGACCCAAAGTTAGTTGACAGCTGTCTACTGAAAACATATTTCTCCCACCAGAACAGCCCTGAATGAATGAATGAATAAAGGTCGTAAACACGTCGGGAGAAAAAAACATTTATTTTGACAGATGTGCCCGAAGTCACTACTTTACAACCTCGTTGATGACCCACATTTAGAAAAACATGTACTTTTAATTCAGCCTTAGGTGAAATGGAAGCGTAGTGTCCGCGTGCTTCCACCTTTAATGAATGCCATGCGCGCTCCCGCGGCCGGGACACAATTCTTATAGCGCCACCTTTTTAAATAAATCGCCGTTTCTCGTTATCCCTTATCCGACGGCGACAACAACAACAACAACAACAACAACAAGACTATCGTCTCCTTCTACTTCCGGTTCACGGCCCCGGGAAAAGATCTCGAGCATGCGCAGAACGCAATTCAACGGATAATCCAATCCGACTGGTTACATGCACGGCTTAGTCGGCTATGGATCGCATAATCTAGGGGTCTTAACCTGATAATGAGAGGGTCGACTCGAACCGATTTTAACCTGATTAAGGTGTATACATGCATCTTAGTAATCCAATCATTGTTGGGTTAAGCCAAAAAGTCGACTTTCTTGAGTGTCATGTAAACGCACTGAGTGTGTGTGTCTCTGTGTCCGTCTATTTCAATCTTCATCCCCCTCTCCCGCCTCCTGTTCAGTGTTCAGTAATACACTTCCTAAATACACTTCCTCAAAAAGTAATGCCATACTCTTTGCACATTACTATTTTAATACTAGTCATACCCATATCGCTCCTATAAAACAATGAGAACATAATATTTTGTTTGATACCTTTTCATGGTATAGTAGTAAACCACTTGAGACGCATTTTTATTATTTTATTAACGGAGCGGTCTGCAGTAAAACAATAAAACATGATAAAAGCAGCAGGTGAACAACGGGCCAGACAAAGCCAAACACTGTGGTTTTGTGTGTCTTCCAACAGGTCCTCAATGCACAGCAGGCCGGATACAAGGCGGCCATTGTGCACAACGTGGACTCCGATGACTTAATCAGCATGAGCTCCAACGATCGTAAGTAACCCGGCCACGCCCGCTCCCACTGACGCGGTTAACCAGCACACGGAAACACACACGGTGGCACCCAACAGAGGCCGCGCACGTCTGTCTTGTTGAATTAGTCTCTAGTGTTCGCCTAATTAGCTCCTTAGATCCCTAGCCCGGATGTCTCCCTGCCATAGCTCCTGCTGCTGTAGAGAGGCATGGGGGGTGCACAGACTGCACAGATCAACCACCTGCTAGCTTAGCTTAGCTCTCTTTCAAACCAGTGTTTGATTGTTAAGCAGGGGGAAATGACACTTCACAGAGCTGTGGTGGTGTGGTTATCAACGAAGGAAACAGAACAGTGACCAAAATGCACGTTGAATAAAACCTTTTGATTTGTTACGAAAATATAAAGTATTAGCTAGCTTTATATGTTCATTACATTTGCAATGCAAAACTAGTTGTATAAGCTACTCTCACCTGACTGTGTTGAGGAAGTCCTGTCACTCTTGTCCTCGGCAGGCTTCAATGACCAAGAAACATGTTGCTCGGATATGGTATTTTACACCAATCTTTGATACAGATCCGCTGCCACCTATATTGAGACTGGTCTGTGACCACCAGTCCCTTGAATTATTGGTTCTCAGAAGTTGGAAGATTTTGTTTTGATATGTAAATGCCCATCCTCCAACCCATCCAAACTATACCAAACCAGCCTCAGAGATATATCTGTATCTATCTATATCTATATATCTATATCGTTATCGGTGATAACGCGAAACTTTTATCGGCGATAATATTTTTATCGCCGATATTATTGCGAACCGAAATCCTCCGGTGTATATATATATATATATATATATATCTTAGGGGTGAAATGGTATGTGTATCTTTATTGAACTGTACGGTACGGGGTCCACGGTGCACGGTTCGGTACGCACTGCGAACCGAGCAATCAGTTATTATAGAGTAAGAAAAAGTAAAAAGTAAAAAAATTGAATTGGCTTATTGAAAATAATTTCAACATCGAAGTGTGACCCCTCCACAGAAACGACCGCCACGAGGTCACCTACTAAAAGGGGAGGGACCATATGAAAACAATGGTGTGGGTTGCGCACGTGTCCAAATGCGTCTCAAGTGAACACATTGATGAGACAATCGGCGGGACTAGGCGAACAAATTCAATGGCTACCAAACAGCAACAATTTCCCCCGCAGCCATCATGCGGCTGATTTCGGTAGCCGGTCCAAAGCGATCACCGCAGCGATACTGAAATTCATACCTAGATATGAGACCCTTCTCCCTTCTACAGACAGTTGGAAATCAAGAGCTACAGAGAGCTACCTTACTGCTCAGTTCATTACGGCAGACTGGGAGAGCCCAGTCACACTTTGATTTCATGTTGATAGAATCGTTTCAACTGGTCCTATTTTGTTTAAGGCACGTGCTGTGTGACTTAAGTTTGCCATATGCTGCTGATTTATGCATTCCTTGTTGAAGTTGTGTTTAAATTACTATTTTATGTTATAAAGCAGGCACTGGTTTTGTTTATGTTTCCATGTGCTGCTGGAAGCCAAGCAGTCCATGTTGTTTACTGTAATAATAAATGGAAAATCTAAATACAAATTACAAGAACATTGTAGGCATCTATTTTGTCGATGTATCAAAACCGTACCTAACCGTGACACCACAATACTGTGTCATACCGAACTGGGAGTTTTATAATTAATCTAACTGTAATCTTGGAATTAATCTAGATTAATCTAGATTAAAATGGCTCATTTGAATTATGTCGAAGGCATTCATAATATGTGTGTGCTACCTAAATAATGACTAAAAATAAGTCTGCGCGATTGTTGACGGGGGGGGGGGGGGGCGCGATTGTTGACGGGGGGGGGGGGGGGGGAGAGGTGCGCGATTGTTGACGGGGGGAGGTCTGTGTGAAACGATCTGTGTTCTCATTAAACCCGTTCGCGGTGGTAAGAGACGAGCAGAGTCTACAGCGTCCATTCACTCCAATAATAACCCGGTCAGTAGTGTTGCACCGATACCATTTTTTGGCCCCCGATACCGATACCGATACCCGGCTGTGCAGTATCGGCCGATACCGATACCATACCGATACCACGCCGGAAAAAAAAAAAAAAAAAAAAATATATATATATATATATATATACACAAGCTTTTTTTCTTCTAATACTAAAGAACTGCATACTCACTTGGATGTAAAATCATTGCTATCATGGCTTAATTACTAGTATAATTAGATAATATAGTATAACTAGAGATAATTACTAGTATGTAGCGGGGGGGGGGGGGCGATTACAGCTTAACTCGTCGTCTGTGATGCGGTCACTGTCTGTCCATTTGAGCGATCTCCCGCCTGTGAGCAAGACGCGTCTCCCTCTCTCTCCTGCTTTTCCCCCTCTTCTCCTTGTTTGTGTCCGCATGGCACCCCGGGGAGCGGGGGGGGCATGGGTGGTGACCGGGTGCGTCGCACCGGCAGGCGGACCCGCTCACTGAGTTTCCCCGCACCGGCGCGTCCGCAGGCGGAGCAACTTTTCTGTGCGCCGCGCGGCTGAACCGCGCGCCCTCCGCGTCTCCGGTGCTTTTTTTTCTTTCTTTTTTTTTGTACTTTGTCGTCGTCGCTTGTCGGTCGGTCAACATGCGCGGCCGGGCGGCCGGAGTGGGCCAATAGGATAGCTGCTTGGCACGGCATGCACTGAACACGTGTGATCACACGCAGCAGTGAGTGAAGGGAGAGAAAGACGCAAAGCGCTGCGTTCCAAGTTTCATATTAGTATATGTAAATGGCATCGGCGCATTATTTGTTCGTACTCGCCGATACCGATGCCAGCATTTTAGCGCGGTATCGGGGCCCCTCCCGATACTAGTATCGGTATCGGTGCAACACTACCGGTCAGGCTGATAGATTACCCTAACCATAACCCTAACCATAACCCTAACCATAACCCTAACCCTTTTTGGAGTGAATTGTTTCACAGTAGACTGCGGACGCTGTAGACTCTGCTCTGCGAGCGGACGCTGTAGACCCTGCTCGTCTCTTACCAACGCGAACGGGTTTATGAGAATCCCCAGATCGTTTCACACAGACGCGGACGGAGGGTATCTTTTGCGTCAGTATCAGACGTCTAGGGGCGTGACAAATCGTTGGTATATTACGAGTTGGGATGAGAACGTGATGTGCATTAAGGCGCCACTGCCCAGACCTATGACCGACGGGGGGTGGGGGGTGGGGGTTCGCCGGGCAGAGGACGCAGCCGTTCCACGGCGCTTACCTTACTTGGTGGAAATCCGGTATAGACCCAGCTCCCAACCCAACTTTGAGAATAGATTAACGGCGATAATTGCAGCACGTTAACGCCGATAACGGCCCACCACTAATATATATACACTCACCGGCCACTTTATTAGGTACACCTGTCCAACTGCTCGTTAACGCAAATTTCTAATCAGCCAATCACATGGCAGCAACTCAATGCATTTAGGCATGTAGACATGGTCAGGACGATCTGCTGCAGTTCAAACCGAGCATCAGAATGGGGAAGAAAGGTGATTTAAGTGACTTTGAACGTGGCATGGTTGTTGGTGCCAGACGGGCTGGTCTGAGTATTTCAGAGACTGCTGATCTACTGGGATTTTCACGCACAACCATCTCTAGGGTTTACAGAGAATGGTCAGAAAAAGAGAAAATATCCAGTGAGCGGCAGTTCTGTGGGCGCAAATGCCTTGTTGATGCTAGAGGTCAGAGGAGAATGGCCAGACTGGTTCGAGCTGATAGAAAGGCAACTGTAACTCAAATAACCACTCGTTACAACAGGTATGCAGAAGAGCATCTCTGAACGCACAACACGTCGAACCTTGAGGCGGATGGGCTACAGCAGCAGAAGACCACACCGGGTGCCACTCCTGTCAGCTAAGAACAGGAAACTGAGGCTACAATTCGCACAGGCTCACCAAAATTGGACAATCGAAGATTGGAAAAACGTTGCCTGGTCTGATGAGTCTCGATTTCTGCTGCGACATTCGGATGGTAGGGTCAGAATTTGGCGTCAACAACATGAAAGCATGGATCCATCCTGCCTTGTATCAACGGTTCAGGCTGGTGGTGGTGGTGTAATGGTGTGGGGGATATTTTCCTGGCACACTTTGGGCTTATTAGTACCAATTGAGCATCGTGTCAAAGCCACAGACTACCTGAGTATTGTTGCTGACCATGTCCATCCCTTTATGACCACAGTGTACCCATCTTCTGATGGCTACTTCCAGCAGGATAACGCGCCATGTCATAAAGCGCAAATCATCTCAGACTGGTTTCTTGAACATGACAATGAGTTCACTGTACTCAAATGGCCTCCACAGTCACCAGATCTCAATCCAATAGAGCACCTTTGGGATGTGGTGGAACGGGAGATTCGCATCATGGATGTGCAGCCGACAAATCTGCAGCAACTGCGTGATGCTATCATGTCAATATGGACCAAACTCTCTGAGGAATGTTTCCAGTACCTTGTTGAATCTGTGCCACGAAGGATTAAGGCAGTTCTGAAGGCAAAAGGGGGTCCAACCCGGTACTAGCAAGGTGTACCTAATAAAGTGGCCGGTGAGTGTATATGCTTACATGTTTGATGAAATGCTTCTTCTCTGTGCATCTTTTGTAGTGGATGTCATGAAGCAGATAGACATTCCATCTGTGTTCATCAGTGAGGAGACGGCCAACTCTCTGAAAGAGGACTACACATATGACAAGGGGTGAGTGTCTGAGGTCCAATATCATTTGCCTTTATTCACCTCAGCTCTCCTCACACTATTACCACTTGCGTTAGTGCCTCTGACAGCTGATGGTTGATTTGTGGCATGAATGTGTCCTAATATCTAGCTTCCGGAAACCGCGTCCAGAAACAGACCCATACTTCAGCACTATGCTGCTATACCGATAATCTGATAACATGGAATGTCTGGGTCCATAAAATGGAATGTCTGGGTCCATAAAAAATAGCTCAGACTAGGGCTGGGCAATATATCAATATTATATTATCGATATCATGATATGAGACTAGATATCGTCTTAGATTTTGAATATCTTATTTTTGTGATATGAAATTAAAATAGGCTTTACCATGTGGGTATTTTATATAGGGGTGTCCCCGACTAAAAATTCTTGCCTATAGTTGACTGATCGTCGAATCATGTTTTTTTCTTCTTTTTTTTGCGCATTGGTCCATATTCTCATTTGCAACATTGGCTTCCATTTTTTCCACACCAGACTAAAGAGCTGAAACACTCAATTAAACAATTTCGATTACAATTTCGAGGCCGTTCGGCAGCGGTGTGTTTTGGACTTCAAGTGCCGAACGGTGCGCGACAAAACAGCCGCCCCTATTATTTTCTATGTACACCCCCACACCGCCCCGCTACGCTTCACGCCACTGTCCTATTTCACAGCGTCGCCGTCGCCGTGCGTCCAGTGCCACCGAAAAGTCGCTTTTTTCTTTTCTTTTGTTTTTCTTCTGCTCCGGAGACGACTATATTCCTGTTGACGCGCTGCAGCGCGACGCTTCCTATGTGTGCTAGGGGTGGCACTTGTGTCATAGACGCGCCGCGGCGCTGCAGCGGCAGTGTGTTGTGCACTTGATATTTATACAAAAATAGCCTATATATCATGATTTATTGGGAGAAATAAACTATATGTAAAATCTGACATTTAGCACCGCCTATAGCCCGAATGGAATGATCCTGTGTTTTGCCGACGATTCGGCTATGAGATTGGCAGTCGAATCAGGCTCCTTCGATCGAATCGTCGAATAGTCGACTATTCGGGGTCACCCCTAATTTTATATAGACTACTTAATTATTGAATTAACAGAAAACATGCTATATCGTGATATATATCGTTATCGAGATTACCTGTTACCTATACCGGGATAGAAGATGTTCCATATCGCCCAGCCCTAGCTTAGACCACACAACACATAGTCACAGTACAGGAGGCCTGTGTCTTCATTGTTGACATTTAGTGTGTTGGGTATGTATTATAAATATTAGGACTATTTTCCCAGGGGGGTATTGCACAAAACTAGGATAAAGTAATCCAGGATAATTGAGCAAGCGCGGCTTGAACTAGTCTGCTCGGCGCATCCTGGCTTAATCGGTTGCACGTTTGCCGAACCAGGATAAAAAGGCGCGGCTATGTTAAGTCGGATGAAGATAGCTGGGATAAGCGCGTGTTCACGGCATACTTGAATAGACCTCGCGATTGCTCACAGAATCACCGATCGGAACATGGATAAAAGTCGCGTTTCATACGTCACGGCCGACGGGGACCCGACGGGACCCGATGGGACCCGACGGGGACCCGACGGGACCTGATGGGACCCGACGGGGACCCGACGGTACCCGACGGGCCGGGTCGGGTTCGGACAGATATTTAGAAATTATGCTCGGGTTCGGGTCGGGCTCGGTCACGTCTGCGCGATTTGAAATGTTAAATTTAAAGGACATAAGCATGTTGCGCTCATCTGTTTGTTGACATTTCCAAATGCGCTGCAGTTGCGTAATAAAGGCGGACTTTCATAAACACAAACGTAAATGTGTCATAGTATGAAAAAATATAGACTTTAACTGTGTTGGCCTGAGTAATAACACTTGAATCAATATAAAAAGACTGTTGCAATTGCAAATGCAAAATGAAATGAGAAATGACTATATATGTAATATTTTAATTCAGGATAATTAAAATGATGCAACATACTTAGAAAGACCATGGACATGCTGTAAAACACATTAATTCCTCACAGGATTGATGGTGGAAATACAGGTGAATCACTAGGATGATTCTTAGCCTGGCTGTTAGCCTGGTCTGGAGCAGGCTAGCTGCAGAGAATAAATCACCATGGTAACTTAGCCGGGTTAAGTTTGAGCTGCTTTCATGCAACCGACTTGAGGCTAAATTCAGCCAGGATAACCTAAAACTATAAACATATCCCGGCTTAATCTCTTATCTTGGTTTTGTGCAATACCCCTCAGGAGTGAATACCATGCATGTTTTGCGTGTGCATCATGTGACGTCAGTGTGGGCCAATGTTACTCGCAACAACTTACAACAAACAGGGACCCGCTGTTGTACGTCTGTAATTACAACCCCACTGCTCATTCGGCAACACAGTGGACTACCATTAGGCTGATGCAGGGACCATTATTTTGTTGACACTACATTATGTTTTGTTGCAGGCAGCGATATAATAGTGAACTATTAACAAAACATTGCCATTATATGATGTCACCACCTGGAGAAATGTTTCTAAATAAAGCTTGAGCTACCATGGTCTGGGCTTGCTTCCCCAGTGGCCACGTGGTCCTGATGCCAGACTTCAGCCTTCCTCTGGAATACTACCTGATCCCCTTCCTCATCATTGTGGGGATCTGTCTGATCCTCATCGTGGTTTTCATGGTAAGTCAAACATGAGCTGGCCCTCTTTCGCTTCCCGCCTACCAATGATTAAAGTCTAGCTCTGTGGCAGTAAAATAGAGGATTGTGATATTTTCAGTTCAAGCAGTCCCCCTCCGGGGTCTGAAAGCACACGATGGCACAGACCGTACAGTTCAGGAAGTACAGCTGACTGCTTGAGTTGGGCCAGTTGGTTGTACTTTGAATGACTTGAGGTAAGTGTGTTAACATACCCCCCCCCCCCCCCCCCCCCCCATCTCTTCTAGATTACCAAGTTTGTTCAGGATCGCCACCGTGCCCGGAGGAGCCGGCTACGCAAAGACCAGCTGAAGAAACTTCCCATCCACAAGTACAAGAAAGGTATGGCCAACCCATCACTCACTGTGTTGAACCTGAAACACGTGGAGTGGGTCTGCTCCAGGGTCGAACCCTTGCTGCAGATTAAAACCGGAGAACGGAACATACACTTGAAATGAAAACATATTAACATATTCATTTTAATAGATTTAAGAGATCTGTCAGTGACAACCAAACAACGTTTTCTTTAAGCCCTGGCTGCTGTTTTGTTTTAAAGGGCTTAACAAAAGTGTTTCTGATGTGCTAATAAAACACAACATCTATCAACATATAATAGAGAGGGAGTGGTCCAAGCCTTTGTCCTTGGGTTGAGGTCAGTGAAAAAAATATATAAGCGTTCTTTAGTTCTCTGTAGTCTGGCTCAGTGCAGGATAGTGTTATCATGGACATATCTACTGATCAAATCATTACTGAATAATATGGACTTGTGTTGTGGAATTTATGAACTATACACCACATAAAATAAGTAACCGTCCTATAGTATCTAGTTATTAATTAAATAAGCCTTTGTATAATGTATCAAAGAAGTATCTTTCTCCCCCCAATTGGCAGCTTCTAAGTTAGTTGTCTAGCATCCTTGCAGACATGTCTACCTCCCCCATAGTGTATTGCAAATTAACTTGTCCTTTCACACCATGGCTGGCCACAGCCTTGGCCAAAACGTAACTCCATGATGGTCACTCTCCTCACCTTTGTTTTCTTTGTTGTTACTGCCCACAATGTGAAAGTTTCCCTATAAGAATCATGTACCCATTGTCTCATTGAAGATGCTTGGTAAATGCTCCCATATGTCTTCCCATGATCATTAACTTAATTCTTCATCAACTTGATATTTACATACAGCTGTATTGAGGCTTTACACACTGCAGATGCGCCCAATGGCCACACTATTGCATTTTACTAGACCAAAAGACTCTATGTATCTGGAAGTCTTCCTTCCTCTTTAGGTGGTGGGCCGAAGGCTGCTATCTGCTTTAGTTTTTGAGATGATCGATCCTCATCGATAGAGTGGCTGTTTTTTTCCTATAAGATAAATACTTGAACACAAGTATTTACAAGTTCTGAACACATTTCCGTTTGTTGGCAATCTCAAGTTGATCATAATTTTATGAAAACTAAACGTACGTTTCATAAATAGATTAGGCAAACGCCAGGGAGTAGTATACCGCAAACCAATCAAAAACTCGTTTTAGCCTCACTTGAAGTCTGCCAGCGATATTCGTACAAATTTGAAGTAAACAAATGGATCTGAGGAATTGACGACTGAAGCTCAGAAGCTGCAGATACTGCTGTCAGGTAAGGTGTTTAATTTCATATTTATTTATATTCAAATTCATATTTTCTTTTTAATAGTAATACTTAATACTTTGCTACATCTTTGATGCTGTTAATATTGGTAACCTACTAAATGCATTGTCATCACACTTATAGTTCCAAGTTGTCTCCTATTCCTGTCGGGTGTAGCATGTTCTTATGGACTTAAACTTAGGACATGTTTAGATAAGCAAGACAAAACCCAAGACTGTGTTACAGTAGGCTAAGCGTATCTTCACTTGGCCTATAATTGACCAGACTAGACAGAGATTGAAGAGGAAGAGATCAAATGTATTACAGAAGTTTACATCATCTGCAGATCACCTGATAGATTGTCATGTAAATATTTTATCCTAAAATAGTTTATCCTCAAAGCAATTGAAACTGTTTTTGTTTTTATGTTCTCACAGTACAAACAAAGACACATGTCTGTACATGTTAGCTTGTTCAATCTGCATGTGCATCTCCCTTTCACACAGTGTGTCTTTTTACAGGAGCAGTACACAAGCTCTGAGTGTGTGCTTCCTCAACTTATACATTGTAATGGGAAACAAAATGGGGTGGTGGAGGGGTAGATGGAGAGAGAAATATGTGATGACTCTATGGATTGTAGTAGTAATGCTTCCAAAGTTATAGTTTGTTACAACTCTCCTAATCTTTTTCCCCAGGTAACCCCAGGTGCTCAGCCCTGCTATCACTTCTGGACCTGACCCATCTATGATCATTGATGCCTTGATGAAATTGTTCATATATTTTTCCAGTACACACGTATGGTCAAAACAACTACAGTTAACCAGTTTAAAGCTGCTTTACAAACCTTCAACCTCCTGTACTGTCTTTTCTCTCCTCTTGCGGGCTCTTTCAATATTTCTTTGTTTGGCATACTGCATGTAGCATTGTCTATGGTAGCCAACATGAGCTGGCACATCTTGAATGTGGCTGTCTCTTAGGTCATATTTTTCAATAGCTCTTTCTGCAATTTGGCTTTCTTTTGTGTTAAGATTCACCCACTCCAGAGAACTGTGTGCAAATTTTGTCCAACTTGCAACTGAAAAGTGTATTATGTTTGTTATACAACTTGTCACATGCATGTTTACATTTTGGGGTCCTATTTAAGCCATACGTGATTGGTTGATATTTTCAATGACTTTAAACACTGCAATGTGATTGGTAGCAAATAGCGCTACCCCGATATTTTGCATACATTTGTATGCAAAATAAGTATACTATATAAGTATATATATTTGTGAAATATATGATCAAACCAGAGCTGCCAACTAATTGTATTAGACTTTATATAATTATTTAATATCATACATAAAACATTGTGTGCTCTATCGGTGGAGATCGATCAACAACACGGAAAATGTGTTCGGCCCACCATTTACTTGGAGCATTGGTTAGACCAGCCACTAGTATGGGGGTATTATTGAGACAATATTATTTGTGTGTGTGTGTAAAAAAAATCTGTCTGTATTCACATTTGTGTGTTTGTGATAAGATTTGTGTGTCTGTATTCACATTTGTGTGTGTGTAAAAAAATCTGTGTGTCTGTATTCGTTTTGCAAGTGAAGACAAATCTGCAAATGTGTACAGAGATCTGTAAGTGTACCCACATCTGTGAATGTGTAAACAGATCTGTAAATGCGTACTGAGATCTGTAAATGTCTGTCATCAGTTATAACTCAGGCGGGAGCTCTGACTGGCCGTCTTTTTACACGTGGATTTTGGCACACTTCTGCCGTGCAGATCTGCAAATGCGATCCGTGTGTAAAAACGATTTGTCTGTAACTTCACGTTTCCTTTGCCCTGAGCTCAGGCTCACAGGCTCACGCCGGGCTTTCAGTAGCAATACAGTCTACACACCACTAGTCGGCGCGTAACACCCAGTGATGTTAAGCGTGTCATTGTCATGGGTAAGATGAGACTGGCCGGTCGTCGGAAACTTCGAACAACTCATGGGTATGTTAACGTTTGTTTTCCTCATAAATAAACGCATTGACATCACTGGGTGCTACGCGCCGACTAGTGGTGTGTAGACTGTATTGCTACTGAAAGCCCGGCGTGAGCCTGTGAGCCTGAGCTCAGGGCAAAGGAAACGTGAAGTTACAGACAAATCGTTTTTACACACGGATCGCATTTGCAGATCTGCACGGCAGAAGTGTGCCAAAATCCACGTGTAAAAAGACGGCCAGTCAGAGCTCCCGCCTGAGTTATAACTGATGACAGACATTTACAGATCTCAGTACGCATTTACAGATCTGTTTACACATTCACAGATGTGGGTACACTTACAGATCTCTGTACACATTTGCAGATTTGTCTTCACTTGCAAAACGAATACAGACACACAGATTTTTTTACACACACACAAATGTGAATACAGACACACAAATCTTATCACAAACACACAAATGTGAATACAGACACAGATTTTTTTACACACACACAAATGTGAATACAGACAGACAAATCTTATTACGCACACACAAATGTGAATACACACAAATCTTATTACACACGCACAGATTGAGATACGCACACACAAATAATATTGTCTCAATAATACCCCCATACACTAGCTCCTCATTTTGCAATGCAAAACAAAGAGGGCCTGCCATCTTACTATTGTTTATCCCTGAAGTTTAGCAATCTGTTAAAAGTCAAGTCAAATTTTATCATCCCACTAGGAGAAGGCTCTGTGTGTGTGTGTGTGTGTGTCGGTGTGTGTGTTTGTGTGTGTGCATGTGTGTGTGGATGGTCTAGACTCCAATCAGCGGTGCAGGGGAACATTTGGGGTTTGTGGGCGGGACGTACCAGCGTGCCACCAGATTTGCTAGCAGGCCCCTAGCAAAGCTGGTAATTGTGGTGCTTGTGAGTCTGCTTGCCTGGCTGTAACTACTGCCTGTGCAGCAGCGCAGAGGCAAGCCACAGTGGAGCTCACACAGAGCTACACTTATGTTTCTGTGTCTGGGTGCTGAATGTGTTCAATCGAGGGTGCAAGACAAGGTTAGTCCATGAGCTGTGAGACTTCTATCTGGATGCATGAAGACCTAGGCATTGGCACTCCTTCTCCTTTAATAGTTTCCCACATCCCTGCATCCCACTCTGGGACAAGCAGCCTTATTTAGTGTATGAGGAAATGACCTTAATCCCAGGTGACCTTGGTCCCCCAGGTGACCTTGGCCAGTACTCAGGTGTCCCGGACACAGCCTCCGTACCACTGTAGCCCATGTGTCCGCTCCGGCTCTCCCCGTTTGCTGAGTCAGAGGGTTTGGCATCACAGACAGGGGACATCAAATCTCTGCCTAATCACCTTTTAAGCCCCCAGTGTGGGGCAATGCTAGCTTGGCTATTACTATTGGCCCAGATTTAATCTGTGTGTGTGTGTGTGTGTGTGTGTGTGTGTGTGTGTGTGTGTGTGTGTGTGTGTGTGTGTGTGTGTGTGTGTGTGTGTGTGTGTGTGTGTGTGTGGCAGTGGGATTCCAGCAGAGCTCAGGGTCAACAACACCAGCATGAGTTAAATGGGACCAACTGTACAATTCAATAAAGAGTAATTACCCATACATTTATCTCATGAAGTCCAGAGTCATTTTATATGGACTTGATTCACAGCCTGGAATTAATCCACAGGGCCATTAGACCAAATTCCTGCTGTTAATCTGTCAAGACCATCTGTAGTGTAATGGAGTCTGTTGACTATATATTATATTCTTTTTTTAGTGCCCTGCTTTCCATGTTCACTCATTGACACTCAAATAATAATAACAACCGTAATAAAATAATAGTAAATCACTGCCAACCACGCAGCAAGGGGTAAACGTATATGAAATATATATGACATGTTAAAATGTATGATAATTCCCTAGAGCAGCGGTTCCCAAACTTTTTTTCCTGCGCACCCCCTTCTACATCCCAACCGGGTTGGCGCACCCCCAATCCCCATTAAAAACGCAACAAAGCTTTGTTTTATCGCCATATAAAGACTCATGTTTATGACTAACAGACTAACGACTTTATCAAAAGACGTCCCACTTGACACTTTCCCTGATTTCAGCCAGTTAAGCATATTTATATATAATATATAAGGAATGAATGAAACGAGTTGGCGTGCATATAGCCTAGCCTGCAGTGTGTAGCAGAAGAGAGCAGTGCGTAGAAGAAGAAGACAGTCTTCTACGTTTCTATCAAAAACTAAGAAATTATAGTTTTTTTATTTAAAATAAAAGGGATTACAAAGGAAATGTTTACTGTTCATGTTTTTTTATTGTGTGGAAAAATCCCACTTAAAAAACAGCACTGTAATTGTGTAATATTACACCAGACCGCCATTACATTTTTCCTCTCGTGCACCCCCTGGTGGCACCACACTTTGGGAATCCCTGCCCTAGAGAGAGTCTATTCTATGATGGATGCCCCAGACCCCCTGGCTCTCTTCCCACACCCTTAGTGACCCGTGTCCCCCTCACAGCTCCCCAGACCTGGGTGTGGTTTGTGCCTCAGGTCCCTCTGCAGGGACGCATGCGGGTTTGCATGTCTCTGGTACTCTCCATTCCTCCCGCCGCCCGGCACATGCACTGGGTCAGGCTAATTGAAGTCTTGAACAGTCTGCATACGCGCGTGTGTGCGTGCGTGCGTGCGTGTCCTGCGATGACAGCACATTCTGAAAAGTGACACATATTTGGTGTGATCGTCTGCAGCACGGCTCGTTGTGGACTCTGAGTTGCGCTCTGCAGTGTACCTTGCCGCCCCTGTTGTCTTGTTGGATCTTCTCATTATTTCTTGATTGCACTGCCCTACTTCACAGCCTGCAGTGTGTCTGGCACAGGGCCCGTGCTCGTTGCGTCCGCTTATGCGGGGGGGGGACTCCTCACGGTCCCCTTAACCTCAGCTAAAATGGCCGCCAAGCGGATCCGCCAGTGGGCTAATGGCTCTAGCCACACAGAGCGCTAATTTCCATGATTTCCGTGCGTTCTACTCCATGCCTCTCATGAGGAATTGAGGTATCCCATAGTAATGTATTATTAGTGTCCTCAGGGCTAAAGGCTTGTTGAGTGTTATCGTAAAGCTCTTGTGGTAACAGCCACCAGCCTGCGTGTCTCCTACCCCACTCCATTGCTCTGCTGGTGGGTGACACCAGGCCAAGACATAGCCACGTTTGGCCGGCACTGAGGTGTTAACTTGCTATTCATATCATGGATACTTCGCCTGGTAATCCAAAGCTAATGTTGTCACTTTCTAGGAATTAACGTGGTGGTTTTTTTTTAAAACTGCGTTCATCCTTTATCATCAGTGTGAATCCCTGCTCTGTGCTGATGCATCACATGCTGTGTCATTCTCAGCGGTTCTATTCACAGCACTTACGTGATGCTAAGCTACTGGCATTCCCCTGTCATCAGGGAAATTAGGGGGGAATGCTATATTTCCCATGATGCATCATGTGATCCCGTGTTCCTCAGGTCTTTTGGGGTCAGAGAGACACTAGATTTGATCTATAAAGTCACTTTCATATACATATACATGTACATGTATGCTCAAGGCTGACTATTTCTATTCATGTTGGATTTAATCACTTTTTTCATTTTTTTTTGCTAATCCTTTTTAAAGGGTGGCCACTTCATAACTACAATATACTCTAACAGCTAGGTAGGCTTGCTATTAATATTATCAGCATTAGCACCACCCTGCAGTACTGATAGATGATCTGACTGCAGAGAGAGAGAGAATGTAGGATAGAGCGGCACTACGTCAGAATTACATGTGTGGAGATGGGAGGCAGAAATTCATACAGCCAAACAAAGGGGGTGTTTATGAAAGGCGCACAATGGCAGCCGCTGACAACCAATAACCACGTAATTGGTGCACAACGCCAGCCCTGCGAGCAGACATGAGATCCCCCCCCCCCCCCCACTCTTGTCAATGCAAAGGATTATGCAACTGAACAGCAGCTGCCATCGCCTGCACTGGCCCTGCGCTAGCAGCCCGCCGTGTTGACTTCACACCCGGACACTGTTGCAGAGACCTTGCATCATACCCTGCTCCCAGGCCCCAGGGAGTGGCCTTCTCCGACAGGGCCCTTTCTGGTTGAGGTTAGGGGGTTGGATGGATGGGTGATTCAGCACCGTCGTGTGGTTCAAGCTGGCGAGGGCCGGAAACCCAAGCGAAGCCCTGGGCGAAGTGATGCGCCAAGAGGCGTGGCAGCGGTGGCGCTGTGCGAGGAGGGAGGGAGAGAGGGAAAGAGGAAGAGAGGAAGAGAGGGAGAGAGGGAAGCCATTCAAGAGAGAGAAGCCATTCAAGAAGCCAATGGATTGTGTTTGTATTTTTTTTTAACTCCTCATCCATTCCTCAGATGTGTTTGGGTTAGCGCTAGCGCTCTGTCTCAGAGAGACCAGGGCCCTCTGAACTTTAACCCCTCGCCTGGCCCCTCCGAGGCTCTGGTGACTGGAAGGCGTTAGTGAGTGTGTGTGTGTGTGTGCGCTTGTATGCGTCCAATGAGTCATTAAACCCCACCCTGCTTCGGCCAACTCCTAAGCAGGGCAAAGTACAAAGTAACACACACACACACACACACACACACACGCCCTCAGCAGCTGCAGTGGCTCAGACGTCAGTGTGTGAGGCCAGAGGATGTCGTTAGGGGGGAGCTCTCTGTCTCTCTCTGTCTGTCTGTCTGTCTGTCTCTCTCTCTCCCTCTTTCTGTCTCCCTCTCCCTCTCCCTCCCTGTTAGTCACACTCCCTCTGGCCTGGGTGCCAGTTGCCACTCTCTGGTCGTGTCAAGCCCGATTCTGTTACACAGCACCCCTCCCTCCCTCCCTCCCTCCCTCACACACTCCTGCGTCGTGGTGAGTTCAGTAGGACAGTGGTTCCACAGAGAGGCAGGGAGACGGGCTGACTAATGCAAAATGGAGACGGAGAGTGACTAGGCTCCAGATCCTTGCCTTGTTTCTGGGTTGTTCTGTGTGTGTGTGTGTGTGTGTGTGTGTGTGTGTGTTTTTTTTTCCTTTACTCTCTCTCGTGTCTTTGTGCTACTAGCCCATAAACCCTGTTGTGCTGGGAATCCCAGGCATTGAAACAAGCGGTAGAAATTGGATTACATGGCGCTGGTTTGTGTAAAATACATTTTTATGGGAAAGCATGGCTTCCATTAGGCAAACATTTTGTGGAACTTTCTGGAATACATGTGGCTCATTCAGACTTTCTGTAGGACAAAGCAAGTCTTCTAGATTACTGACTCCCCATCTCAATCAATTACCAAAAAACGATGCTCAGGAACACTTTATACTAATATCTAAATCCGTCATGTTCTCCTTCACTACGAAAACAAACACAGCACAGTGTTATGACAGCTGTGTATATGACCCAACCGAGCGGCGACCCTCGCGGTGGGTGCCGCGAGACGCCGTCCCGGGCTCACGAGGAGGAGGAGGAGGAAGTAACGACATTACTGACTTGACCCCGTGGTAGACAAATCCAAAGATATGGAGCGAGAAGAGGCCCGGCAGCTTCTTTGATGTCCGTCTAATCAGCTCCATGGGAACGGATCCTGGCTGAGGAATTAGACGCAGACCGACGCCGCGCACACACTCGCTCGCTTTCCTCTCTTCCTCGTGTTTGTAGTCATGTAGGCGACTCGGCAGCGAGCACGCATACGTCTCAAAGTTTAAATGTATTGACCGGATGTCCACTTTGTCACACTGACAGAAATACTGTAATTACACAGCAAATTAAATCTCCCACTTGACTTCTTGAGCCGTTCGTTGAAACAGTTGAAACCCCTTTACAGTTCCGGTCGATTAAGTTGGCGCCCCGAGTGTACACACACTTGCAGGGTAAGCCTTAATGGGACAGGTGATGGGGGGGTGTATATATAGCTATTGGTTAGGCCCTACGTGTTGTTTTTCACCGCGTGAGTTCAACAGGTTTCTGTACTTCCCTCTCAGTCAGCGACACGGATCAGCACTTCCTGTCCAGCGCTGGACCACTGCCCACATCCCCACCCGTGTGTGTGTGTGTGTGTGTGTGTGTGTGTGTGTGTGTGTGTGTGTGTGGCTCTCTGGCTCTTTTTAGAAGAGAGAAAGAGAGGAAGACGGTGGCATAGTACAGAGAGAAGTGAGTGAGGTAGCAAGAGAGCTAGGGAGAGAGGGAGGTAGAGAGAGAGATCAAGGGAGGGAGCGAGGTAAAAAGAGAGAAATGAAGGGAGAGAGGGAGTGAGTAAGGTAGAGAGGGAGTGAGTGAGGTAAAGGGTGAGAGCTAAGGTGAGAGAGAGGGAGTGAGGTTGACAGAGAGAGGGATAGGAAGGAGTGAGAGAGACAGCGAAGGAGAGAATGGGGGAGGGCGCTGGACTTGGGGGTATTATATTGAGTTTGAGTTGGGAGGGAAAAAAAGAAAAAAAAAAAAGGCTGGTTGGAGTTGCTGACAGTTGTGAAGAAAGGAAAAGGAGGAGGGGGCGGGGGCATCGGTTGTGACTCCCCAGCCTTATACGGTCACATGCAGCTCTGACACGGACAGAGTCAAGTCAGGAAAAAACAGGCGCATTTTGAGCTTGCATAAACACACCGTCCTAAAACTTCATCACAGCCCCCCCCACGTCCTATGCCTCCTCCTCCTCCCTCCAGCAGTCAGGACAGGAGACGGGGGCAAAGGAACGCTGTGGAATTTGAAAAAGGGAGCGTGCTGGGAAATTCCTGGGCTTTTAGAGCACCACTCCGGGGCTGGAGCTCCTGCAACGTCAGGCCTGAAAAAGGACATGCAGCGCTGGCTGTTTGGCAGCCGTCCGGTCCGCCGGCTGTAGCTCGGCCAGGCCGTGTGTGCGTGTGCGTGTGTGTGTGTGTGTGTGTGTGGAGGGGGGGGGGGGGGGGGGGGGGGTGGCATTTTGAAGAGAAAAAAAGGGACATGTTAAGAAGGAAACCAAAACAGTAATAGACACTGAATTGGTGATTGTAAATGTTGGTGTGTACTCCCCGTTTGGAAGCTGACCAGTTCCTCCAGTCAACCTCTTCTAGTCAGTTTGAAACCATTGTCACATTTTATTTTAACATATAGGAAGGTCCTGAAAAAGGAGCGCGTCAAAACGAAACGCAGTCACGCCAGTTCATTGTTCTCCCAATGTCGTTTCTCCACAGTTTCACACGGCCAAGGATTTGTCTTTGTGTGGATTGTCTCCGTAGCTGGTCAGGAACCGGACTTGACTCGTTACTGTGTTGTTTCACCAGGGGACGTGTACGATGTGTGCGCCATCTGCCTGGACGATTACGAGGATGGAGACAAGCTGAGAGTCCTGCCCTGTTCCCATGGTGAGCCACATCCAACACAACCTCCCGTCCCTTCTCCCAGCCTCTCCGTCTTAAGCCCAAAGCACACGGCCGTGTCGGGACAGACGTGAAAATAATACGTTTTTGAACAGTTTCCCAATATGACGCGAGCGAAAAACTACAGCCGCACTACATCCGCGCTCTGTGCGCTCTGCTCTGTTAAACACAGTATGATTCCATTTCTTTTTTGGGTGGCGCTACAAATATGAGGCTCTTTGGGCTTTTTACACTGACTCTACTGCAGCCTAGCACACACTGACTGTGCGTTCACATCAGAAGCGAATTGAGCGATCAAATCACCGGAAGTCATTCACTTTCTATGGGCAAGAGCGACCAAAGCGTCACAAGCGACCAACGCTACCAGCGGCAAAAGTTGAAGACGGTTGAACTTTATGCAAATTACTATGACGCGTTTCAGCGGCAAAACACTGACAACCAATCGGAATGTAGACGCTCTTCACTTGCGTGGATCCCAGGGAACACCGGCACTTTGGTTCCTACTGTACATCAAAATGTCGACTGAAAAGTTAACCGCGGCTGTGGCTGGGCACCCGGTGTTGTACGATGCAAGCCTTTTTTATTTCAGAGACAATACAATACCGTAATAATCAGGCTTAAATATCATTTTTACAAGCACACGCACGAAGCGGGCCGCCTATTAACGGCATGGACCAAGCGGTTCTGGACCAGGAAGGAGACATGATCACTTTTAATAGTCGTATTTATCCATATAACTGCACACAACTTTATTTAAAAGCAATCAAATGGAAAACATGCGTGTTGGTATTTTGGTGTCCGGTGCGTGTGGATGTGCGGCTCCTTCGGTGGAGCGGTTCATGTTATGAGCGGTGTCCCGGGAGGGTTCACCTTCACGGCGTAGTTACGAGGGATGTGCGACTATCGTTTTAAAAAATACTAAAGTTCACGCTCCGAATTACAGCGATTAGACACGGGGAACTAAACCCGTAAGCATTTATCCAACAAGCAAAACCGTCTCTGCAGTATGGCCAAAGTGTATGAGAGTTCACTCTTTGATATGGCTGTCTGTACTAAAAGTGTACGGCTCCTTTAAATGCGTCTGCAAAATTGAATTGTACGTCATGAGCGACAAAAGCGAACAGAAATATTCACAGCGAATCTTTATGAGCGACCAAAGCGTCTTTGCAGCTCAATTTGCTTCTGATGTGAACACAGTTAGCTTGGAGAATAGCAGGCGAATAGTGGATGTGGATGTAGGTTAAACCCAGCGGGGTGTGTCCCATTGTTGGAAAAGGATGAGTTGTGCACACTCACCGCAAACGGATTTAACAGTGTTTAATTACAAATTCAAGATGGACATTAGAAACAAATGTTTCTAATATCGTTTTTTATAGCTGTTGTTCCAGTCAAATGAATAGTCTAATCTCATCCGTAGCGCCCTGAAGCATAATTTGTTTGAGTCACATTGAATGTACCTTCAGTCGGCCATGTGTTGAATAGATTGGAGTTAGAGCACAACGTAACGATGCACTTCTTCAGGGATCTTAAACATGTGGTCGGATGCTGCTGTGGCCACTGCTTGCCTGCAGGGCAGCTCATTCTCAGAACGCTGCAGCCGGTACCTGGATAGCCTCCCTGTGCCATGTACACGCAATGTGATTAGACAGTCAAAATAGAAAGAGAAACTCACTGATATTCAAACTGTACAAAAAAGTCACGCGTCACAAGCACATAGCAATTCAAATGCTTTAATATGCGTCATCGCGTCAGTGTGAAAAGTTCAGCTCTACGCAAACAATTTCTTATTTTCCTGCCACGGCTAAAACTTTTACATATCAAATCTCACAATCCTGTCCCTGTAATCAGCGACAAGAGTCCCCAACCATACAAATAGCCCTATTTGACCGCAGGTCTCTGTACCTCGACCTTTGCATTCTTACCAGTTGGGTGTGTTGAGACAAACCTTTCTGCGGTGCCCTACGCACAGCGCCAGCACATTTTGACCTGCTGTAACTGTAGCCTCCGCCCGCCCACCCTTTCCTCTCATGCACCCTCATGTCGCTCCAACAGCTTACCACAGTAAGTGCGTGGACCCCTGGCTGACCAAGACCAAGAAGACGTGTCCCGTGTGCAAGCAGAAGGTGGTGCCCTCGCAGGGCGACTCGGACACCGACTCGGAGGACGGCGACAGCGGGCCAGAGGAGAACGAAGAGGTGTCGGAGAGCACGCCCCTGCTGCGCTCGTTGGCCTCCACCAGCGCCCACTCCTTCGGCACCATGTCCGGGGCGTCGCGCTCCGGGCAGGACTCCTCCGACTACGAGGACGACGGGCTGGACAGCAGTGACAGCGAGGCGGCGGTCCCCGTGGAGACGGTGGTGGTGCAGCTGCAGCAGCCCTCCTCCGCCTCCCAGGACCACCACCGGGCCCACGACATGCCCTACGCCTGACTTGACTGACAGGCCGCTAGCCCCTTGCCCGACACCCCCCCCCCCCCCCCCCCACAGCCAATCACAGGCCACCCACAGAGCTGTAGAGACTCCCATCGGGAGCCAAAATCCAAACCAATTCATCGTTCCAAATTAGTTCTGTTACTGATTACAAATCTATTTTTATGTCATCTCCCCAAAAGGTAGAATACAAGCAATAGTATTCTTATATTTGGACCCAATTGGAGGGAGGGGATGGGCGGGTGGAGCTAGATGCTGACAATGTGTTTAAAAAATGGCTGGTCAGCAGCTTAGGGGGCTATTTTCCAGGGTTAACAGGAGTGTTAACTCTGCAATGTACAGTAGACAGTAATACTGTACTCTGGATAGGCACCCCAGGCCAGTACAGAGGTGTCCCCCATCCTTAAGCCACTGTACTTAGAAGAGGTTCCAAGGTTGAGGCGGTTCAGTGTGTGCTCAACAGTGTAAAACCATTAGTGTATATAAAATGTATAAATCCTCATAAATCACACATTAACCTTTTATTAGCGTATAGCCTACATGTGTGACACGGTGTAGCAGCGCCGGGTCTACTGTAGACATGTAATCGAGCTGCATAGCCACGTCTAAATCAAAAGCACTATGCAGCTTCCTTTTTGTAAAATCAAATTTTCAATGTAACTGTACATAAGTTATAAACTACCAGACTTAATCTTTGCCAATGTACTTGTAGCCTGAGGGCTCTGCGCTTCAACATGTTTTGTGCCACAAATGACTTCAGCACGACAAAACTTTTGGGAAAAAAAAAATAAATAAATATGACTTGCGTTAAGGTAATGCGTTACTAAACTATGTATATGAAGAATAGGTTATGGGCGACTTCACCAATGACATGTCGCACTAGTCAAAGGAGTAGTTGTTTCTGCACCGTGTGAAATGTGTCCACACTGCTATGAGGCCCAGCCTGTGGCTTCCCCAGTCATCTCATAACACGCTTTTAGTCCATAGGCCTGGCCCGTTTCATTTAAATACTGCAAGTAGTTTACTCTTATTGAAATGTTATTTTACCATGGCTTGAACTGTTGTGTATTTTTTTCACCAAACCCTAAATGCCTTTTTTTCAGTTGGTGTAATGTCTTATGCTTACCAATGTCTGTATTGAATCCAAATCCACTTTAATAAAAGAAAACGGAAATGTACTGAAAGATGTTTCATTTGCCTTCATTCAAGAAAATTGAATGTGGCTTGGAAAAAAACAATTGGACATTGGTCCTTTTTCAAACACGTCAGCCAGATTTGACCACGGACATTTAGTGGATGTGCTAGATCCTATAAAAACAAATAGGATTTTTTCCCCAACTCTTCAGCCTGAAATTTCATTGAAAATCTCCATTCTTGGTGATTCTCCTCCATTTACTTGAAAGCTGACCATTGTTTTCAATGTGAAATTAAAAAGCATGGAAAACGACATCTGGTTGGAATAAATTTATTTGATCTGTCTGTAAACAAGGTGATAAAATCAATTTATGGCATTTCTTGGTTTTACGCATATGAAATCAGATGCATTTAAGAGACTATTCAAGATGTAAAATGAAAAGAAATGGGTGCTGGGGGGGGGGGGGGGGGGGGGGGGAATATTGAACAGAAAACTGGGGTTTCATGAGTATACATATCCCACAAGGCCTAGACAGTGGAGCTGATGCTAAAAAAGAAACAATTCCAAAGACAGACAACAAGAAGATAAGTGCCAATGAAATGACTATTGAATGGACAGTGGGTTAAAAGAGCCATCTTAACAGCAACACATCTCTCTACTTTATGGCACAGGGTACACGTTTTGTGGGCTTTGTGATTTGACAACACAACCAAAAAATAGAGACCTTATTCCAACCGATTCCTTCTGCCACTAGTGTGAATCCTTTCGGTTTGTGCCACCTTAAGTTTATTTATTTTTTCTTCATTCAAGACTATTAATTTAGTCGTACCAAGCATAGACAGACTTAACATTTTAATTTCCACAGTTTTGTCTTCACACAGCATTGGTTTGTACAAATTCAGAAAAAAAAAGAAAAACACGACATGAGTTAGCCAATTTCTCTTCATTAGACAAAATCCTCTGCACCATAGCAATTTTAAAACGTGATAGTCAGGATTTTAGGGTTGGTTTTGTAGTGTTCAGAAAACAGGTAAGCAGTGTTCCTTCACAATCATTTAAGAGCTAATGAAAACGCAGAGGCTGTGACTAAAATTGGTCCTATGGAGAATATATATTTGTTTAAACTGGATGCACTCAACATTGGTGGTATCCAATATCTACTGTCCCAAAAACAATCACAGCCTTTTACAAAAAAAAAAAAAAACTTAAACAAAAAAAGGAAATTATATTACAGGAGCTGACAAACAATAGTGCCTCAGCCATTGTTAAGATGGAATGTCCTTGTGTAGCCAGGGAGGCCACGCCAAAGGCTCGGGCGGGAGTCGACTCTCGCATCCCTGTGACAGCAGCTCCTGCGTATTCAGCTCATGATACAGAAGTATTCCATTCGCAAACCCTGCCACCCCCTATAAAACTGAGCAAAAGTAGCAAAGGGGAAGGAGCGCTAGAAAGGACTAAAGGGATTGGAGGGGGGGTGGGGGTTAATGAACAGAGGGAGCTGGACTTTTACCTACTATGGAACAGGATGGGATGCAGGGAGAAGGGAAGTTTTGGCAGGGGAGACTTGGTTGGGGAGGGGGCAGTAGGGTTGAAGATATGCATGCATGCAGCCTCCCCTCTCAAACATGCTCTAGAAAAGGGAAAACATTCTGAGCTCTGTAACTGCCCAAGTGCTCCAAAAGGGCCGCTTGGGGTGAGGAAGAGGGGGTCGGGCAAACTACTGCCTGGCCCCGCTTCGCAGAAACAAAAACAATTAAAGAATAAAAAGTATTCTTCCATTTATTTAAGTTTAGCTTGTTTTTTGTTGTCGTCGTTAGCTTTTTTTTTTTTTCACTGAGCATTCGTCCAGATGTGCGCTGGTCTCCGTTAAGTACTGATGTGTCGAGGTGTCTGTGCTCATGGTGTAACTACGATGCAACAGCAGTGCTGGAGTAGGGATGGGTGTACACCGTGTGGACAAATAAGAGAAGAGGTGGAGGGAAGGGTGGGGAGGAGAGGGTGAAGACAATGAAAGTAAAAAAAAAAAAAAACTAAAACAAAAAAGGAAAGTCCAGAAATTAACGTAGAAAAAAAGACAAGAAGAAAGCATCTAGGAAGTGGGTTAAGTGGGAGTGGTGGTTTAGAGTGGGCTGCTAGGTGGCTTGGTAGTACAGGCCGCATTAGAATCCAGACTTCCTCAGGTGGTCGGCCATCCCAAACACTTTATGGTTGAGCTGACCGCCGTGGACACCTTCCTTTCCCATGATTAAAACCATTGCTGGAGTACAGAGAGGGGAAAAACACGAAACAAAAACAAAAAAACAGAACAGAAATGAACAGTTGTGACGGGGCTCAAAAGCAAAACTAAAAACACAACCGTTATCCCATCGCCTCCGTTACGTGGGGCTATTATTGTGTTGACCACTGGGGCTTGGGCCCATTCAACCCACAGCTGCCGCTTCCTAACGCTCTGAGACTCTTGTAAAGACTAGGAATGGGGGGGGGGGGGGTCTCTTGACAATCATTTTTTGTTTTTTATGGAGTTTTGTGTTTGTTTTTTTCTCTTTATGTATTTTTATCTTCTCCCTTACTACACCACACAGGCTACAATACAAGACTTAAACTAGAGGCCGGAATCCCTCAAGTATTTTGCCATCGAGTATGCCTTCTTATTCAGTCCGCCTCCATGGACCCCTTCTTTGCCCATTACAAAGACCAAGACTGGAAGAAAAACACAGAAGGAACATTTAGAGAAAGGCGTGAAGTTAGGTTACAGGTCAAATGAAAACTGCACAGAGTCAAAAGACCAAGCAGGTGAAGGACAGATGTGTGGAGACACAGGAAGCATGCTACAGGTACTACTATGGTCTACCTTAAGCCCAGAGCATTCACCTTCTTATCAGAGTTGGTGGCAATCAAACAGCCCAACCTCAGCGCATTGTCAACATTTCCCTGGCATTTTCCTGATAAGACTTTGTTCTGACGTAAATCTGCCAATTATTTTTCTGGAGAACTCTTATCTTCTATTTGGCAACATACGTGTGGGTCACAACATTGACCTCAACCTTAAATTTGCCATGTTTTGCATTAGTAGTGACATTGCTATGCAAAGAGTACTAAACTAGGTGTCGGCCAATACAAGTTTGAAGCCGAGCCAAATTGTTAATTTGAGACATGTAACCAACTACCATGACAACTGAAAACCAACCTTTCCCTAATATGTTTGATTAGGATGTGGTCAGACATTTGTCTACGTTAACAGCCAATTTTAGCCTGGAGATTGGTGCATATGTAGCCCTAAGGAACCATTTTGTCCATACTCCTAGTGATACACTTAATATGGTTGAAGAACCTGAAATTAAGATTACACCTGAACGCAGATGAATTAGCTCACAATTCTAACAGACCACATCTGTATTTGACGTAAGAAAAACCAAGAAAACCCGGATGCATCATATTTTTAACCAATACCTCAATGTGATTGAATATTTATTTTAATCCTCATTGAACTGTGTACATCCAGACCATTAGTAATGCAGGTATACTGACCAACAATTCACTCAATCATCCAGCCTTTAAGACTTAAAACACCACATTCATGCTATATCACAATCACAACACCTACCAAATGCCTGACAATATCACTGATATTCTTTAAGAGTTTGAATGCACTCGTAAACTGCTAGCATTCTCATTAATAACCTATAAGTGGCAAATACTGAAGTTTAGTACAATCAAAACGCCTATAAACGCAAACAATTTCTTACACTGACACTTAACTAGCAACAAACAGTCCCTCGCTTTCATAGCAAATGGTCAACACCATGACAGCAGCTGCAAAGGATAGGAAGGTGAATGCTTCTACTCATTACCATCCATCTAGGACCATGCAGACGCAGCCACATGCGTATGTTACCTCTCCTCAATACATGCAACAACCGCCTTGTTAGGACATAGACAAGACCCATCACCATAGTAACAGTGGTGGTGGTGATTAATCATTACACAGTCCCTGGGTGTACCAGCTCGTGTGGAGGGCAGAAAAGGCACTCAGCTAACCAAGGAAGAGAATGCATGCGGTTCAAGGGAGTTTAAGGACTAGATATCAGAAAGGGGGCAGAAGGAGGAAGAGAAAGGCCAGTCGTACAGGACAGAAGAGGAGCCAGCTTGACTGGTGACCACCTCTCACCTGTGCACTGCAGAGAGCCACTTACATGGAGGGCAGCATGTTGGGGCCCACAGAAAAGGAGAACTGGCAGAACTCTGAGGCAAACCTAAGTCCAATATGAGGAACCTTACACTCTGGTTAGCTGCTCTTCCTTAGTGTTGGTGGAGATTTCTACAGCCCAACAACTAATCAAAGGGTCGGCCTGCTGACTCTAAACCCCAAGCCAAAATAACTACTAAGGGGGAACGTGTGTTGAAATGCATTTCCAATTCAATTTACTTTTACTTTCTGCATAGATGCCAGAAAGGCCGGTTGTTTTGACTAGAACTTGTTTTATATGCAATCCACAAAGCCCTGCTAGTTAAAAGGAAATAAAAATATATAAAAACACATTTGGTGATAAACATTTTGCCCATCCATTACCTTAGGGAAAATCTACATTTAGCCACCATGCATTTATTAGTTAACATCCAATATCATAGTCTTGTGATCAAATAAAAAAGTATTTTATATATTGAGGAAAGGTGCATTTCTCTAACTAGGCATGCATGCACAGTCTACAGACAAGTGGAATGACACATCTAACATGTCACAATGTCGCTGTTCCACCACTGAAACACAAGCTGGTCATGGCCGAGTTTAATGTGACACTTACCTCTGGTGGCTTTGCCTATGGCAATGTTGTGTGTCGGCTCTCCCCCGACGCTCTTTGTCCGGATGTCCATTGTCCAGTCGCTTTCCATGTTGAAGTTGTCCCTGATGACAGAGCACTTCTTGTTGCCTAAGGTCAGCCCGGAGGTGAAGAACCCCTGGCGATCCTTCCCAACTATCTCGTCAATTTCTTGACTCTGGGGAGACATATCGTTCAGATCGTTTCCTATGTCAGTACCACATAAAGGACAATATATACATATGCACACACACACACTGGTTAAAATGCAATCATTTTGGACAAAGGAGTTCAGTCATGCGGGATTCTGGTCAGTGAAGAGAAATCCTTGACTCGGACGGTCTCATTTTCACCAGACCAGGCACTGCAGTTGGATTTACAACCGGTGCCGACGAAAAAACAGACATGAGGGTGTTTCTAGTCACCGCCATTATCAAATCTCAACGTTAGAAATGAGACGCGGCATTGTTCCTACACACATGCATAATCATACACCCAGACCGCCCCTTCCTGCTGGGGGGGGGGGGGGGGGGGGAAAGAAACGAAAATCAATTAAATGCAGCGACCTCGTAGCTCGGCGGTATAAAACCCAGTCCCAGCACACACCTGGTCCACTTGGACTTACAGATACTGGTCCACTTGGACTTACAGATACCGATCTACTCGCACCACGTCGAGACGAAAATGGGCCACGGTCACCACACCACACCTCGCCACACGGCGGGCATTATGCGTGGCCTGCCTGGCCCAGATGCCGGCCTCCCGGGCCTGATGGCCGGCGGTGCGTCGCCGGCGAGTCACAGCGGAACGGGACGCCGTATTGAATGTCAACACCGCCCGCATGACCCCCCCCCCCCCACACCGTCACGCACATCGCGACAGGACACTCCCCACCTCGCCGCCACGAGCTTAGGTTAGCCTAGCTAGTTAGCCTAGCTCGGAGGCTAGGCTAACTCGCTTATTAGCTGAGCTAACCCGCTTATTGTCGCCGCACGCCGTCGCCCAAAAACCAGGGAGGAAAAAAGAAGCCCCCCCCCCCCCCCCTCCTCCATGTGTCCTCCCCCCCATTTTTGGTATTTTTTCCGTTTGTGTAAACGTTTGGACGCACCAGGTTCCTATTTACATGCTCATTAGCCGACAAAATGGACGCTCCGAGGGGGACTTTAGGGGGGGGGGGGCTACAGAAAAAACATTTTCAACACCGCCCCCCCCCCCCCCCCCCCCGCAGCTCCCCTCACCCAGGCCTACCCGGCGGCGCGGAGGGGGGGGGGGCGACGACCAGGTGAAGAACCGTGATTTGGTGGCAGCACTTTGAACGGAATGAATCAGAAATGGGAGTGTGGTGGTGGTGGTGGGGGGGGGGGTGACGCGCCATCTTGGAAAACTAACGGGCGGCATCGACTTCCAGACTGCTCCAGGTCGAGGAGGGTGGGGGTGGCGGCGCAGCCCAGACCGGCTTCACATCCGCACCCTCCACCTGCCCTTAGCACCGTGGTTAGCAATTAGTCTGCTAATCAACATTAAGATTACCCGACTCATTAACAAAACACACACACACACACACACACGCACATACAGCAGAATTGAGTCCCATGTATTACCATGCGTTTGTTTCAGAAAAAAGGTGGTGCTGTGAGTGGGGGTGAACGTGTGGTAGAATCCGCTTTGTCCGCCATACCACCACACGTTATCCCCCTGTACGTTAGCAGCGTCTGGGTGATGCTAGCGGGGCGGATGCACGGCTAGCCTCGCCGCTAGCGTGGCTAGGCAACGCCGTGGAACCGCCAACCGAAAAAAAAAGCATGGCCGTTATTTGACATTAAATGCCCAAAACTACCGCAGCAAGGTGAGAATTAAAACGGGGCGACACTATCTACACGTTTCCCCCCCCAAAAAATGAGGCCTCCGCGGGTTTTGAGGTTGAGGTGTGCATGAAAATGAATTAAGTGGGGGGGGGGGGTCTGCAGTCCGACAAACCGGACGCCATGCTTGCCGCAAGGACCGACCTCATCTATCCGGGTCGGTCCGTTAACAGCCGGTAAGGCCCGGGTTTAGCTTAGCTAGGGGGGGGGTGAGGAAAAAGGGTAAAAAACTGCTTTTTTCAAACAGCTACATACCGTTATGTTAACAAAGACACCGCCGGGAAACGACGCCCAGACGTATTTGGCGTCCGTGTATCCGACAATGGCTGAGTCCTGGCAGGTTCCGTCACTCATCAGGTTGTCCACGTAGCTTTGCCAGGACATGTTTGCTGAATTAGTTCAAGGATGGGAGGGAGGAGAAGAAATCAAAAATGCGGTTCGTCGAGTTATAGTCACAACGAGGGTTGACCTGGAGGAGGAGGTGTCGCGGAAAGCGAGGCTGGTCGACACGGACAAAAGGGGCCTTCTAGCAGAGATCCCGGCGCGTCACGTCCCCGCTTTCTGCTGCTGGCTAATGGGCGCTGAAGAAGAGGAGCCACGCCGGTCGGCCAGCGCCTGGGTGTAGCCCTCCTTCAGATCCCTCCGCCGCCGAGCCGTGCTGCGGCTCTCGTTGCCGTACAATTGCATGCCTCTTTTTTTTTTGGGGCGGATGTAGAAAACAGTAAGAGTAGTGGCAGGAAAGCAGCGGATTGGGGGGGGGGGGGCCCTCCCCCACCCTCCACCCCTCACCTCCAGATGTGATGATGAGGGCCCCCCCTGGACACACACCTGGACCAATCTTGCGGCGGGGGGGGAGGTCTTTTAAATTAAACTGTTCAAATGAATTCATGAATTAAAATATATATTCAATATGTTATATACAATATGCATGTCTTGTACTGTGTCAGAATATTGTAACAAATGTAACCACTCCGATGGTGGATTATCATTTTTTTGAATCTACTGCAGTTGTCATTTGCCACTCAACCCCTAGGAGGCGCCAACGAGCGCGTTCACGTCATTTGATTTATCCTTCTCGATTGAAATTATTGGTGGCCAGGCCCACATTGCAAGAAAGTGTAAAATTACTATAATTGCCTGCTATGACAAGACATGATAGCCAAAAAACCATTGCAAAAGGGATTCTACATTTTGCACTGGTTTAGGAATTCATATTAGACAGTAGACTTTCTACTTTGTGTGTACATGGTATGGTTGTTTTACAATGTCTGTACGAGATGGCGAGACAGACAGAAGACAGATGTCAGACTCAGACAGATTCAGTCAGACTTAAAGATTAAAAAAACAAGACTAGGTGAAAACCTAGTATGTGGCTGGACCCTGTGACAACAACAACCACGTCATCACTCACTCCGACCAATGGTGTAACTCACTCACTCACTCAGTGACTCTGTGTACTGTGTGTGTCTGTCCTGCCGGTCCAGCCAAATAGATAGATAAAAACAGGTTAAAAATGGAAATCATTCTGAAACAGCGGCTACTTTGTTATTTTTTACTTTTTGGTTAATTTCACCTCTTCTTCGAGTATGGAATATTCTTTTTTAACAATCAATTCTAATCATCTAATCATCACTGACTGACTGACTGAACCAATTCTGATGTACAGATGATTTGCTCTTTGCACAGTGTTCAGGATCAATTATCTTGGCCTGCTTATCTTGGTCATGGTGGGAGTAGTGAGGGAGGGGGCATATAGAAGCTATCCCAGCTGACGTTGGGCATAAGGCAGGCAACAAATGATCCATGAATGGGACGCTTGCCGGGACACGATCATCTGAGCCCTCTCCCCTCAGCTGTACTCCACTGGGCTCAAGCTAGCCATGCATCCATCTCAATTCCTTCTGCAACAGCCCTCATGATTCATAATCCTCATCTCCAGCCATAGAGCCGCCCAGGTGCCTCTTGACCCATACTCATAATAAAGATCCATCTCTCACATCTCATATCTATCTATCTATCGATCAATCAATCTGCCTGTGTGTGTGTGTGTGTGTGTGTGTGTGTCTCTCTCTCTCTCTCTCTTTATTTCTCTATTTCTCTCTCGCTATCTATCTTGCCAGCCGTGCCAATGCAGTGCATTAAATATGAAGTAGCTGGCATTAGCTAAATAGAACAGCAGTAATGCTCTGTTGATAATATATGTCTTTGTGGCAGGGTTAGTCCGGCCACACGCCACCTAAGTGGCTTTCCTTTTGGGGCCCTCCGACACAGGACACGGGTAGATGTTGTTCAAGGTGTTTATTCGGAGATTAAGGCAGGATGGTATATGCCGAGCTGATGGTACTTCTTGTCATGACGGTGCTCCTCCCCGAGTGTGTGTGGTGATAGATGGTTTATCCTGGGTGCCATGATTGCTCTGCACCACAGGTGTGCAGCCCCACCCAGCCAGAGTCCAATCAGACTGACTCAGGCCAGGTGAGGCTGTAAACCAGCCATCAACAACACACACTCCACATAAACCCTCCACAGTCTTCATTCCACTCCCGCCATGCTACATATGTTATTATTACAATCAATAATAGCCAAAGCAATATTACATTTTAAACAGAAATAACTTTCTCTGATTTGTGCCTTAATGCAGTAACACACGTTGATTGCCCTTTTCATGGGCGTGGGTGTTGTCCTATTCATAGGACAAAAAAACAATGAAATAATACTGTAATTTAGTGCTTAATCTCTTGTTGAGATTAATGAAAATTTGCAACAATTGGCTTGATTGACCCGTGCAACCTTTCCCCTCGACATGGCCATTCAAAAGATGTCCCATCAACATTAGCCAGTGGAAGGAATCTACATGCAATACATGCAGGGCCATACAATGGGTCTGTTCACTGGCCTCCCATTGGCATACTCCCCCCATTTGTGGAATGAATCAACACAACCATTCAGTCCAGTGAGGACTGCATGGCATGAAATACCAAAGGCAAATACACAGATGCAGATATACATGGAAACAATCCACACGCTCACCCATATACAATAGTGACGCACACACAGAAAACATGCAAATGAGCATTCCAAGAAACACATGCAAATGAGCATTCCAAGAAACACATGCACACGTGCACACA
The DNA here is from genome assembly GCA_030340625.1 of Merluccius polli. Taxonomy (NCBI): domain Eukaryota; kingdom Metazoa; phylum Chordata; class Actinopteri; order Gadiformes; family Merlucciidae; genus Merluccius; species Merluccius polli. The sequence continues at coordinate 42,060 of JAOPHQ010004334.1, forward strand.
CAAACACAGACACAGAGACACACGCACACACAAACACAGAGACACACGCACACACAAACACAGAGACACATGCACACACAAACACAGACACAGAGACACACGCACACACAAACACAGAGACACACGCACACACAAACACAGACACAGAGACACACGCACACACAAACACAGACACAGAGACACACACACACACACACACACAGCCAGCGCTTTGCAAAATGAGTGTGCATCTCTAGTTCACATATACAGATACAGATACTCATCGCTGTAATTACTATTTACGGTTTTCTTTCAATGTTGACACACACACACACACACACACACACACACACACACACACACACACACACACACACACACACACACACACACACACACACACACACTGTCTTCAAGGAACTTATTGGCATTAGGAGAAAGCTTTCATTTGTGCTCCAGTGGTGGGGGGTGGAGGGGTGTGTGTGTGTGTGTTGGGGGCTTACAAGGGGTGAGCCACTCTACCACTTCAATCCATCTGCAGCCAGAAACATCCCACGATACAGCTGCTTGTTTCCACAGAGACCCCATGCCGGTTTGATATTTTTTATTCATTAACTTCAATTCACTTCATCAACGACGTTAAAACAAAATCACGTGAGCGCCGCTATGGCACATTGGGGCTTCTGTGAGCACGGATGCTGAAGGCTAACCCATCCTACCCATCTCCTCCATCTGTGGTCCTGCAGAGGTGAATGGTACTAATTGCAATGGCAAGGCATTGCAATTAGACACATTTACTATGGGATGTGATTTCAGAATGCTGCCCTCTGGCGGCAGGACACGACACCACTGGACACATGGAGGCATGGAGACAGAGCACTAACTCTGCGAGGCCTCAACGCCTACGCCAGGGATCAAACAAGATGGTTGACCTGCTCCACTTCCTATCGGCCCTTTGTGCAGCTAAACAGATAAGCACTCGTGCCAAGAAGCAGAGGCGATTGCTTTTTGAGTCTCTCTATCCTAAGTAGACCTAAGTAGGTCCAGTGCAGCAAAACTAAATGCACACTGTGGGCGAGGCTGAAGTCTGCTGCTTATTAATCGCCAGCTCCTTTTCCAGTTTTTCAGTCCACCTTAAATGGCCGCAATAATGTTTTTTTGGCCTTTAGATGGCCAGTGACTAATCTCTGTACTGTAGAGGCCTCTGTTGAGAGATTACTAAAACGACTAATCTGTTATGAATACTCTGTATTCAGAAAAATACAAATGTCCAGGATGTATTAGTCAACTGAATATATTAAAACAAATGTTTAAAAGCTACGATATGAAGCAACCAGAAACTAGACTTTTATACGACTGTCCATACTGTACATACCTCACCTAGTGTATTCATATTGATATTCATACCACTGTCTATACTGTGCATATATTGTCCATGGTGTATTTACCATATTCGTATCATACCTCATACCTTGTTCTGTGTATAAAATCTTACTCTTTTGCCGATACTGTACATATCTTGTCCATAGTGGATTTACTGTATTCATAGCATCTTACACCTGCTGTACTTATACCATATCTGCACACTACCTGCTACTATTGCTGCTCATATTCATATACTTCTACTGTATATATCTTAACATATTCATCATCATTACCACTGTTCTACTGTCAATATTGTTCATACTGCACAGTTCTTCTTATTATATATTCCACTATGTATAAACTCTGCACTTTACTGCTTCTTTTGCACTTCTGGATGGATGTCAAACTGCATTTCGTTGCCTCAGTACTTGTACTGTGCAATGACAATAAAGTTGAATCAAATCTAATCTTATCTTAACACAACATGACAAGATGGACTGAAATTAAATGAGGGGCAAAATGCGATTTGCACTTTTTAGATAATTGTCATGACTTAACTGTAGGATTTTTTGCTATGATTTTTATTATGAATATGATTTTTTATAATTAACCTCTGGTAGGGAGACAGTGGTATCATTGTGTCACTGCAACTTTTCCATAATCGCTAGGCCCTTACCCCTATTTTTCGTCTCAAAGATCTGACACTTGTACAAACAATGTAACTGAGAAGAATTACCAGAATTACAATAGACTTTACTGTAGGAATGTTTTATTAGCCTCTGAACATGGCATGTCCAACTGTAGTCTCATTATGTATTTCCCCCATGGGCGTCACCATAATATAATTGGGGGGGGGGCACGTCCCCCCCACCCTTGCAAAAAAGTTGTTTGGACCCCCCCACATTTGCCATAAAAAATATTAGTGCATGACTGGTATACTAGTCCAGCGTTCTTTCCATTGCTTCATAATCAAATCCGTTCCACTTTATCAGTAGGGGGAATACCCATATAAATAGAAATCCACTCCGTGTTTTCCTGTTTTTTTAACACACAAAACAGCAGCATCACGCACCAAAGCAAGCCTATGTTGAGAGTCGGATCAACGACAGCGATAGACTTCAGAAACACAGACTGAACGCTGAACACAGTCACTTCAGTCCTCTGTGTATTAGTGTTGTCACGATACCAAAATTATCGCTTCGATACCGATACCAAGTTGAGAATTGCGATTCGATACTTTTTCGATACTTTTCCTGGACAAGGAGAAACACTCTCGAATAACATTGTTGTGCTTTACTGCGGCGCTGCGGCGGCAGTGTGAAGTGCAAAACACACTGGCGCCGCAGCCAGGGCACATCTTTGGGCCGGCCCAGGACTGTCATAATACTTTTTTTTTTTTAAAGTGATTTGTCCTGACCGGAGGCGGTCTTAACACAACATGACAAGATGGACTGAAATTAAATGAGGGGCAAAATGCGATTTGCACTTTTTAGATAATTGTCATGACTTAACTGTAGGATTTTTTGCTATGATTTTTATTATGAATATGATTTTTTATAATTAACCTCTGGTAGGGAGACAGTGGTATCATTGTGTCACTGCAACTTTTCCATAATCGCTAGGCCCTTACCCCTATTTTTCGTCTCAAAGATCTGACACTTGTACAAACAATGTAACTGAGAAGAATTACCAGAATTACAATAGACTTTACTGTAGGAATGTTTTATTAGCCTCTGAACATGGCATGTCCAACTGTAGTCTCATTATGTATTTCCCCCATGGGCGTCACCATAATATAATTGGGGGGGGGGCACGTCCCCCCCACCCCTTGCAAAAAAGTTGTTTGGACCCCCCCCCCCCCCCCCCCCCTCCCGCCGTTGGTCCCCCCCCCCGAGAATCGCCGTACTTTTGAAGTATTGGTGCACCGTGCAACACTACTGTGTATTACACCAGAACGTAATAGTAGTCAGTAATTGCAGACCATGCAAGCTCCAAGGAAAATCAATGAAAGAGATCATTTTAAATCTAAAAACATGGTAAAATGCACCAGAATGCGGGGAAATTGCATCTATTTCTTTCAAATTTTTATGGGGGAGGACCTCCAGACCCCCCATTCAAATATGACCCCCCCCCCCCCACTTTCAAAAAGCTGGTGACGCCCTTGATTTCCCCCAAAATGTATATGTTCCTTCCCACTTATTTTTAAAACCTATCACAAATCTGACACTTATGTATGACAAACAATGTATCAGAATCCATAATTACAAGAGATTGTACTGTAGAATGTATTTTATATTAGCCTATGAACCTGGCATGTCTCTCTTTGGCTGTACAACACTGTCGTAACACTACAGGATTTGGACTCCCCGACAGGGCAGATATTTATCAAGTGTAAAGTGTCAAGTAAAAATGTACGTTTCTTTTTTTTAAATACACTGTTGAGGGCCCTAGCAATTGGGGGATAACAGACAATGACACAATAAAGGCAGTACAGTCTGACATGCCATGTTCAGAGATTCATTAAAAAGAGATTTTCTAATTGTTTGTCATTCACACATTTTTAAGACGCTTTGAAAATAAAGAGCGAGGGCCGTATCAATTGGGGGGAAATACACAATGAGGCCGTACAGTCTGAGATGCCAGCCTAATAAGAAACAATTGCTACAGTAAAATCTCTTGTAGTTCTGGATTCTGATTCTTATTCGTTGCATTGTTTGTCATTCACAAGTGTCAGATCTTTGAGACCTCTTGAAAACGAGGGGTGAGGTCCAATGTTCAGAGGTTAATTATTAAAATGTCATATTCATAATAAGTCATAATAAAAGATTCTACAGTAAAGTCATGGCAATTATCTAGAAAGTGCAATCACTTTTAGCCTTTCTCATGTTTTGATCAGATTAGATTAGGAGTCAACTTTATTGTTGTCTCAGTACAAGTACTGAGACAACGAAATGCAGTTTGACATCCATCCAGAAGTGCAAAAGAAGCTGTACAGTGCAGAGTTTATGTATAGTGGAATATATAATAATAAGATGTGTGCAGTATGAACAGCATTGACAGTAGAACAGTGGTGATGATATATACAGTAGAAGAAGAAGACTAACATGAACAGCAGTATATATATATATATATATATATATATATATATATATATATATATATATTCTAGCAATGGGTTAACTTAGCAATTAACTCATTCTTGTGAAATCCTCACTCTACTGATAGCGGTTTACTGTTGCACTTTCTCCTAACAAATGTACTTATTGTAAGTCGCTTTGGACAAAAGTGTCTGCTAAATGCCCTAAATGTAAATGTATAAATATGAATACACTGGGTGAGGTATGTACAGTATGGACAGTAGTATAAAAGTCTAGTTTCTGGTTTCTTCATATAGTAGCTTTTCAAATGTTTTAAATATAATCCATTGACTAATACATCCTGGACGGTTAGTTTTATTCATAACAGATTAGTCACTAAATAGAGCCATCTACAGGCCAAATAACGTTATTGCGGCCATTAAAGGTGGACTGAAAAATTTGAATAAGGAGCTGGTGAATAAGTGGCCAACTTCAGCCTCGTCTACTGTGGCTGCTCAGGAAGCACTGACTGAATGAATTGAATGTAGGCCTTTTTTCCTTAAAACTAGCACTCTGTTAAACTCGTAAATGCTGTGTATCACATGTAATGAATGTGTAGATTTTCAGCAAGGTTTTAACGAACCATGGCAGGCACACTTATTAAATTAGTGGATCATGCTTTATCAGCACAGGCATGGCTTTACACCGCTGGGTAGGAGAGTTGCTTTAGGTATGAGAGGCTCTCCTGTGGGGTTTTTAAATTAGCACTCATTAGATGTCCCTGGTCATAAACATGTTTTGAAAGCTTTCCATTGAGGCTTGCGATGAAAGAGGGCCCTCTTCAGAAGCCAGCAATAGATTTGATGGCTTCATGGCATTACTAAACTGATCACTGTTCACAGTTGTTTTTTCCAGATTCAAGGAGAAGCTTGTACGATGGACGGACCTCTTTCTAAATATTGTGGGTGAACCCTTCGGCTGTTTAGTTCGGTTTTACTTCTCCAGCAGCGCAACGCACCCACCGCACAGGGGTGGGATGTCATGTGTTACTGTAGCATGAGTCATGAGTCACACCGTTGAACACACACACACACACAAACATTCACAAAACAATGTTTACACACGTGTTTGTACCACACGCACACACACTCACACAGCTTTTGATCAAAAGGATGATAAATATTGCATGTTGTCAATGTTATCAGACTTATTGCAGTTCACCCACACACACCCTCTTCCAGAAATAATAATGAGCCAACTGTAACCTCAATTACATAAGACACACTCGCACGCACACACGCACATACATGCATACATACATACATACAAACATACATACATACATGCATACACATACATACATACATACATACATACATGTATATATATCTGCAGGGGAAGAACAGCTCTAGGCGTGAAGGTAGTAGACGTTGTGAAGGTAGACGTTGTGTGTAGTAACAGTCTATTACTACACACAACGTCCAAGCCGAAAGCCTTCACGCCTAGAGCTGTTCTTCCCCTGCTCGCCGGCGCCACCCCGTGGCCACCAGGCGTCACTACACCACCATATCCACCCGTCAAAACCGAGCAGGTGTCCGGTTTCAACGGCGTCCTTTCCTCCAGGGCTGGAGGAGACGGAGATACCGACCACGGAGATATCGACCACGGAGATACCGACGGTGACCAGCAGGGGCGCTGTGGCGCTGTCTCCCCGCTGACGTCAGAAAAACGTAGACAGGGCCCGCCGCCAGAGAAAAACCGGCTCAGTAGTGAGTCATGGTGGTGGCAGCGTGTTCACACAGAGCCAGGTGTGTTGTTTCCAGGAACGAGGACGTGTTTCTGAACAGAGCGAGAAATGCGGCAGCCGCCGTGTCGTTGGTGATTGATTGATTGATTGATTGAGGGATTGATTGATTGAGTGATTGCCACGTCATCCTGGCGCGATGCATGTGTTACGTGCGGTCTTAAGATGAGCATGATGCAGGGGGGGGGGGGGGGGGGGGGGGGGGGGGTTGATAGTTTATTGGAGGAATAAACCAATGCCTACATTTTCGGAAACATGCAAATGCTCAGATTTACAAGCCTACACGTATTGAAGCTCTTCAAGGGTTGATTTTTTTGTGTGTAAATGTCTAAGACGTAGGTCTAGTCAAATGAAGTAAACTGCCATAATGACTTTTAATCTAAAATTCCCTGTACAAATATCAACAATATTTTTTTTGTAGATAATGTAACTAGTTATAGGCATATTGTAGATGTTGTAAATAGTTAGTTTAGCAGCTATTATGCCAAAGTAAAAAGACAGACTAACAGGCTGTAATCCTGGCGCATCCTTTGGCTGAGGATGTCCTGATGGGCATGGGAGGATGGAGACCTGGAGCCATGGATACTAAGCCCTCTGACAACGCTATTAAGAAATTGAATAGCTCTGGATTCAAACGAAAATGAGAAGATGAAAAGAGTCGTAAACCAGTTATTATAAACACTTGAAGGTATTATATGTCAAGGGTGACGCTGGTGATTTTGACTTAGTGATTGATTGTTGGGATTGGATCAGAGCTGTTTATGTGCCAATGTTTCAATGGCAGTGCTTAGTGTGGATGCATGTTTTTGGGGCGGGTTGGGTGGAACTTTTAATTTGGTTTTCCGTGAGGTAATATAATTATTATACGAAAGGTTATATTGATATGAGCCTTACTGTTATTGTTAGCCTACTTTGTGGCTTTTCAAAATGTTCATTTACTTATTTACTGATTTCAAGAAATGCACAGGATTGTACAGTAACTATTGCATTCACAATTTTACTATACAATCATTGGGGCTTGTACATCAGAATGCATCCTGGGAGTTTTTGCTGGCAATAATCCGCTATATTGGGAGGAATCAAGCCCTATCGGGTGGGCCACAGCAGAACAAACAGCATTTGAATCAAAGTAGGTCCTGCTATATTGTGGGTTAGCCCCTTTATGCTACGCCTATGTACTCCGTCTAAATCTCTCAAATGCTTAGCATTTCCCTTCATATGCAAGATGAACGAGTCCATCTTTATTAATGTTGTCATGATGTCTGGCCTATTCATTACAAACCCAAGGGAACTCAATTGGGCATATAGTGTACGTGATTGAAGAATATCCAAGTAATTTGTTCATAAAAGCTGTTATTATAAAGGTGCAGAGAGTTTTGTTTAACCCTGCAGGTTATATGTGCTCAAGTGTGACTTAGTAATTAGGCTAGATAGATAGTATATGGAGAAGATTGCACCAGTCTCAACATGCTCCTGGTTAGATGTGCCAAGTTAATTAGAGCAGGCAACATGAAAACCTGAATTGACCAGCAGATAACAGCTATCATAGCAATTGTTAAGGTTGACAGGCATGTCAGCTAAATAGACCTCATTATCGCAAACAAACAATGTGATCTTAGCTATGCTGCTTTAGGCACAGGCACAAATATGATTATACGTTTGTGTGGACCATGAGAAAATCATGAGTAGAGAAGTGGCATTGTGGCAGTGTGTGTGTGTGTGTGTGTGTGTGTGTGTGTGTGTGTGTGTGTGTGTGTGTCACCCTCACACAACTGTTAACATTTGGATCTTTGTCTATGTGCATATAAATGCTACCTTAAAATAAAAGCTAAATAATAAAGTAATGTTCCAGTAAATTGAAAAACAATTATAAATGTGCCTATTACACTTTAACACACATTTATGAAAGTATTGGGTGCTTTTCTCCTAAAACATAACAATATCACCAGGCCCTATAAGATCATCACCATTTTAACTTAAGTACCCTAAAAGAAAAAAAAAGTTTGTACACTTGAACATGCGTGACTTGTGACATGCATGGTAATTCCACCTTAGGTGCTTGTACCTGGCGACTTCAGTCAACAGCAGGGGAGGGAGGTCACCGCAGAGCCTTGGAACCGAGTTCCTGTTGCCCTGAAGCGTTTTGCAGTGTTTACGTCCTCATGTTGACATTGTTAGAACATTATTTTACTTGGGTTTGACAGGATTGAGGTAGAAGTTTATATGTTTTTTCTGACAGCGGTGTCAAAGGGGGCTTTGATGACCTAACCATTACCGGTTATGGTTTTATTCCAGTAACCATCCAATAATGGTTGTTGGAAGAGGCTACCTTCTCTTTTGTGATATTAACACATAGGGATACACACTGCAGGTTTTAATGGTATTGGTGCACAGGTACCTGCTGCATTCTCATGAGCACTATACCATTTTCTTCTGATAGAAATGTTTTTATTCATTTGTAGGAATATATTGATATTGTTGTTTTTTAAACTGTTTTTTTTATTTATTTAGATTCATATTAAGGTGGCAGGGAGCGATCAAAACATTATGATCTGTTTTTAGAGATTCATACATGTAGGCTCTCAGGTATTCAGAAACACTTTTTGGAAACAAAACAAATGTTGAATTCCCGATTACAACCCCGAATTTCCCATCTGGGATCCATGAACTATTATTATTATTACTTATCTTATCTCACAAGTCGTCAATTCACAACCACCACCACTGACACCGCTTGGGTGTCCGTTCAGGGTTTGGCTGGGAGTCGTTCTCCAAAGCAACAATTATGGTTCAGTATTTCTATATGTTCAGAATTTCCTAAAGCCTTGTTTAATGAAAGCAGGTGGTCTCTTCATTTTCCAGTCCAACCCTGCTGACTAGCCTTGTCTACAGAAATGTGCATGTACCAACACAACTACTGAAGCCCCTGAAATCTATCCAGTGAGAGGAGAATATGAGTAAGTATTTCTAACTTGCTGTCACTCAGATTAATGGACTTAGCTTTTACTTTTACTACACAGTGGCCACATTACAAACCTGGCAGGTTACTCAAGGTCTCCTAAAACATGCTAACTTCAAGCAAGTATGAATGTATACCCATATTATTGCAATTTTACAATTCACACAAACACACAATTACATTCATACGGACATGAAAACCATACACGTACAGAAACACACCCACAAACTACCAGCTGTTGCTTTAGCCATAGTATTTTATCCAAACAGGATTTCAACACTAGTGATTACACACGTACACACATGCACACACGCACGCACACACTCATACACACACACTCATACACACACACACACACACACACACACACACACACACACACACACACACACACACACACACACACACACACACACATATGTATATATACATTTCTAGTTTTGTATTAGTCTGCAGTTTATCAACACATTGGTTCATCTGTGTTCAGTTATTATTAAAAAATTCTAGATTAATACAAATTAAATCAATGACATATAACAGTTCCCATACCCTATAAACCCACTGCAGTTTTCCCCATCAATTCAGCAGTGACTCAGCTAGTTTGCCAAGAGGTAGATGTGGGTTTTTTTTGCAAATTAGTCAGAACAAATATACTCCAGGAAATTACTTAACTCATTATGACTAGTTTCTGTGAGTTTCGAGTTTTCTTCTGAGTTTCTGGGAGTCAAAGGACCAATGTCACACACACACACACACACACACACACACGCACACACACCCGGGTGTTGAAATGAGTTGAGACATCTGTCATTTCAAGGCATCTGGAACTGCCTGTGGACAAATTCAGTCAAAGAACAGAGTTAGTAAAAAAACATATGTGGTGAAAAATGTAAACAAATGGATTACCACACACATGTTTTGTAATTAATAAATATTCGATTCATATCCACATCAGGAGCAATTAATAATAATAATAATAATAATATTAAAATGTAATCTCTTAAAAAATATAGAAATGAGAAATAAAATAATAACAAGCATACAAGTGTCTCTGGAAACCCCCCAGCCATACATTCATCATCTCCCTGTATATTTCATTATCTTATTATTGTATTATATATTAATATGATATTAATTATAGATGTGGACAAAACCCACTCGCTCCATCTTTCCACCTTCTTTTTTAGACTGTGGATGAGTGGTGTTTGGTCAGCCTGTTTGTTTACCGTGCACCCACCATGGGCCTCGCTCGCCTGGCCAGGGGTCAAGGGTGAAGCTAGACGGGCCATCGAAAGTGACCGCTGGCCGGGACCCTGAACCCAAAAATACCAAGCGCACACAACGGCCGTTTTGTTAGTGCGGTGGTACGTGGAGTGGACCCGGGACCCGGGAACGTGACTCACTACTAGAGCTACACCCTGGTAGTCGCCGTCGACCGCTCGGCAGACCAGCGCAAATAAACATCAACAGCTATGCAAACAGTTGGGCAAAGCATGGAGGGAGGCCCATGCCGTTTTTAAAGGGCCGTGTCTGAAGACTGGGGGACTGCTTTGTTCAGTGTTGCAATATATCTTCACGTGGGTTGTCTCTCACATGTCTTGTCGTAAATTAATTTTTCAAGGGAGCAATAGCTTATAATAGCTCGACTGCAAATATTTAATACAGATGAAAGATTTCTGCTATTTCTGTTTGAGCTAATGATGAGCTCCAATCTGTAACTCAAATGTATTGTAGTAAAGATCAACCATGGTAAATATTCCAGCTACAAAAGCTATAGTTTCTTGTCATCCGACTAGGTGATACAATGTAATAAAATCATTATTATGTTTACGAAATCTATCAACACCACTGTGAGTGTTTTATAGAAACAATGACATAGTATCTCTGGGCCACACAGACAATGCGGGGCCAATAAGCACCCATTTCATACCATTGCTCTTGCTAAGATTAGGTAATGTTGAATAGACAATGAATGGCAAAATACCAATATAGCAGCCAAATCAATCCTGACATGGTTTGTTTGTGAATGCTTGTCAAAACATTTTTTTCCCCACTTGGGTCACCAGTTACCCTTGTGACTTGTATTATTAATATTCTCGATGAGCAGAGGCCTTTGTGAGCACTGACGCGCACAATAATAACTCCCAGACATCAGCCCACCTCTGATCACCCATTAATCAGGTTAAATTATTTACTATTCTTGGAGATGGAAAAGCCATAGAGCAACAGAGCGCAATTAATGCACTGCCAAAAATATTAGGGCTTTGTTCCAATCTAGAATAGGAAGAAACTCGTCAGTAAGCCAATAAATACCCTAAGGTGTGTTTGAGTCATCAGCAGTAATTCATTAGCATTCTGTTCAGTAGCAAAATTAGAACAAAAAGTACACCTTTTGTTCTTGGCATGAGAGGCAAAGAAACAGCCGGGATGGCACAACCTTGATGTTTTGGCCCTCTTCGATTATTTTCACATGACATTGAGGGAGTTAGGGTAAACAGGATTTTTAATTGTGGTAGGTATGGGAAGTGAGAAAACTGTTTCATTATATAGTTGTGAGTGACTACAAGTTCAGGGTTAACAATGCTTATATTTTGCATTACCTTACAAATGGTTATGATAGTACAGGGTTATACATTGGAGATATGGCTTTGGTGTGGTTATGGTCTGACCAGCAGATGCCCAAACCCGGGCAAGGTTAAACAAGACAAGGCAACTCTTTCAATATATACTGTACAACAGAGCACTTATTGTTTCTGCTTATTGTCTGCAATAAGATACTCAGATATCTCCCCCTCTAGAATAGCCTCTAGATATGTGCTATCTGGCTCCCCTAGTGTCCATTGATCATTACTGCTGTCAAGCAGACCAACAAACAGTTCTGCCATTAGGCTCATCATTTGATAACGACGAGGATGATCGCGCATCCGTGCTCATTCTGGTGATTAATAATCCTAACTCGACGTTATAATATATAATATAAATATAATAGTTGATCTGATCTCTTTATCTGCATATCAATTTGGAGTGGACGTCACGATGATGTCACAGCAGCAGCCTGGCGGCAGTAAGTAAAGAGAGGGAGAGAGAGAGAGAGAAAGAGAGAGAGAGAGAGAGAGAGAGAGAGAGAGAGAGAGAGAGAGAGAGAGAGAGAGAGACACACACACACACACACACACACACACACACACACACACACACGGACAAAGCTACCAACAGTTACCCCCAGTTTACTGTACGAATGAAGAGCTTCATCATTGTTAACTAAAATCAGCATTACAGGGCTAATTCACAATGGGAAACAGGCAAAGCATGACAAGATACGATAGCACTTTATTAATCCCGAAATGTTTATGCCATAACAATAAAAACAATAGTGTAAATGTATTGACCGATGATCTGCATGTAAACAAACCTATGGCAAGTTATTGATAGGGTTGATATAAGGCTGGCATTTCATTATTAAACTATGCCATATGACATAGTTTAATAATTATATGCCAACTATTATAAATGCCTATTTTAGAAATTACATGCATATCAGAACAAAGGCTAAGCTCAAAGTTTGAGCTTATAATGTAGTGAGCAATGGTATTTTGCAGGGGAGGCATCAAAGTCCAGTCCTTACTTATTGACTGTATGGTATTATATATGTTGACTTATTATTACATGCATTCTTTGTGTTTGTAAGGTTTATAGAAGGAGAAAGAGGGCAGGAACAACCGGCAGGCCGTCTCTACTTGGCTTTACATTAGCTCAGGGGTCTTTCACGATTGAGTCAAATTCCAGCTTTGCACAGGAGCTTTGCACCGTTAAGGTGCACTTGTGCAAGGGGTTCCTCCTCCTTTGTAATACTACCACAAAGTCTTGGATAGCTCCATCTGATATTTCCAGGCTCAGCCTTGAGCCTGTGTGTGTGCAACGTCACATGCTCTAAAACAAGGGAGTTGGATTCCATACACCTGTATGTGGAAACAGTCCACTGGTTTAGCAATTATTCTCATCTTTACTGTTGCATAATGAAGACCCCGGGGTCCAAATATTGTGAATAGTGACAGACACACAGTTCACTAATACTGTGAAAAGTGTCAGACACACAGTTCACTGTCCCAGTTAAACTGTGAACATCAAGCACCGTGCATTTATTTTTATTTTTGCAAAGGTATGAATTTTCCCTTTAATGTATACTATCATCCATCTCTGTCAGATAAAAATGATGCCACTAATGAAAAATAAATAAATAATACATTTGCAATCATTCTATGTTTGTATGTCCTGGCTTATAGTCTGCGCTTAGTGTTCTCACACATCTCTTTTGTATTCTAGCAATGGGTTAACTTAGCAATTGGGTGTGCTTGAAACTCGTTCTTGTGAAATCCTTACTCTACTGATAGCGGTTTATTGTTGCACTTTCTTCTAACAAATGTACTTATTGTAAGTCGCTTTGGACAAAAGCGCCTGCTAAATGCCCTAAATGTAAATGTAAAAATGTAAATGCATGATCCCTCATTTATGGGGAACTCAAACTTAAGCATGGTCACCTTCTAGTAAAATGTGTCCAATTGCCCACTCAATGCCACACACTCGTCGTTTTCTGCTGTGCAGAACACACTGCTAACCCTAACCCAAGCACCGCTGCTTTGGGTTCAAGGTCTCGACTCCCTCAGATCATCATCCGTATAAAGAAAAAAAATCATGCTACTCAGTCAGGATCTATCTTTTTGTGATGTAGACATTTGTGCATTGCAGAATATGATCTTGTTGCAGTGGAGAAATACAATCTGGAGGTTGTTGATATTCCTATCAAAAACATCCTATGTCCTATCCTCAAAAATCAAGTTCTTAACTCAAAAGAAAAATTGAGTCATATTTTCTTTAAAGACAACTATTTTATGGTAAAGCTGAATGCTGAAAAGAACATTGAAAAAACCCTTTATCACAATAAATAGAACAATCATTTGCAATGGTGAGGCTATATTAGACTATATTTAAGTCAAACATTAGAAAACAGTAGGCCTAATAGGCCTGTATTCTATTGAAAGGTGCTATATAAATAAAAGTTGTCATTAGTATTATTATGCAATTCATAGAGTAGGCCTACATATGAACTCCAATTCAGCTGTAAATATAATAGCAATAACATGTATTATACATACGATTGCACTTGACAATGTTAATCTCATACATTGCCTTTATAGTTTAACATGAGTTACCTTACCGAGCCATGCAGGTGCAGTTAGCTGTCAGTATGTAATTGTTTAATTGATTCAATAGCTCATGCATTACATCTGTCTTGTGTCCTTGCCACTGGCGAGGCATTACTTTGGTCCATATCACACAAAACATCTTCCACCACCAAGTCATTAAATCCTATATCTTGGACATTGCCACAAAACACATAGGCATCATCTGCACAATGCATCTATGCGACTTGCATTGCCTTTAGTTTGTCTTTTAGTATACAGGCCAGGTGTGCCAACAGTATATGCAATAATGTCCGGTCATTGCACACTTAGTTGCCATTTAGTAGTTAACGCCAATCAACAACAGGACTGTGAGACTGTTGGCCTGGCAACGTCCTCCCGTTGCTAAGGGTGAGTTCATTTCGTAGGTTTATCTCCTTATCTTGTGCCGGGCCTTTAAAATTGTACAAACCTTTTAAAATCAACCGAGGCATATGTAAAGACCCGTACCATATTGCTTTGTGTTTCCTCGCTCAGATGAGTATTTTGTAGTGCTGTCACGGCTCCAGAGGCAACCCGTCCAGAGACGGCCATCCCTGCCGCCGGCTTGGACCCGCCCACAAAATACGTCATTCCAAACTACGTATTTCCTAACGCCAAAGCGGTCTGTTATTCCAGGCGCCTTGCATGAATAGGACGACTAAGCACGCCGCTCGTTGTAACATTTTTTGCCGACGATGATGACAGATAAATAATGTGTGTGAAAATGTATTCAACCACTTGGCTCGACGTGTCCCTGAAATGATCTTATCTGATGCATGCAATTCCCCAGCTATGACTTGGCGGCTGAGTCATCATTTAAAGACAAATATCCGTTTTTTTTTTTAAGTTTGACGTGCTGACATTAATAACAACTTGTTCACGGTTTCTCCACCTCAATCTCGCAACATTTGAGAGTGGCAAACTATTAAAAACAAGTTGAAAATTAGTTTTTTTCATCACGCCAGCCGGTTCTCAGCGGTTGCGCAACGCGGCTGGGATACCAGAATGCATTTCCTCTCGCGGTGTTCTGCGCAACGCGGACGCGACGCGACGCTCTCCCAGGGTGCACTGCGCTCTTGCCATCTTGTCGAGTAGCGGTGGGTGTAGAGAAGGAAGAGCGGCAGTTAGCATATTAGCTCCCCGTTGGCTGCCACAGAATTGGAGCACATATCTGTCAGCTAGCTCTAGCACCAACCTCAAAGTGAGGTATCCAGACGGCGAGAGGCCAAAAACTTTGCAAGTTTAGGGAGCTTATATCTTCGTCGGCGCGCCGATAGCCCTCTTTTTTTTGGGGGGGGGGGGGGGAAACTGAATGGACAATATGGGTTTGTTTACATCATGATGTGGCACATACTCGTACCAAGGTAAGGGGGGGGGAATAACTAGCTATCGTTGGCTAACTTAGCTGGTTAGCTGCAACCCTATATATATGCCTGGGCTGGAAATAAGGAGAGTGAGTTGAGAGAACAGGCCCGCTTGTGGTTAAAAAGTACCGGGGAGCAGCAGCAAGCTTGTGGTCCAGAACTGCGACAGGGCCCTGCTTGCCTTGCCTTCAACACCCCCCCCCCGGAACCGGGACTGTCTTAAAGGGAGAAAGGCCAGCCGGGGTCTGGAAAGCCCCCCCCGGAGCCGAGACTCTGGGTCTCGTCACCGGTAGGTGTGGGGGAAAGTATCCGATCGTCTTGCCGGCGCCGGCGTACTTTCTCTCCGCGTCGTCAGGGGGGAGAGATCGGGGGAAATGTTTGTGTTTCACGTCGGCCAACTGTGAAATAGCTCCTCGCGATAAGTTATTTAAAGTAGTTTTTGTTGTTGTGGTGTGTGTGTGTGTGTGTGTGTGTGTCTGGGGTAGATAGACCGCGTCCGATTCGAGCAGATACATATTATATTCAACATGTCGAAAATGCCGGCGAAGAAGAAGAGCTGCTTCCAGATCACCAGCGTGACCCAGGCTCAGGTGGCCGCCAGCAGCATCACGGACGACACCGAGAGCCTGGAGGATCCGGACGAGTCCCGCACCGAGGACGTGTCCTCGGAGATATTTGACGTGTCCCGCGCCGACATGGGGGTGTGCGACCGCAGCTCGTCCGAGGAAACCCTGAACAGCGTGGAGGCGCACGACAACCAGCCCGCCTTAACGGGACCCGTCAACGGCGGCTTCTTAATCAAAAGTACCGGTCACACCGCCACCTCCTCCGGGGGAAGCGGGGCGCCAGCGGCGGCCACGAGCAAGCCCTCCACTCATGGCTCATCCACCCAGTCCACAGCGGCCTCTGCTGCTGCGGCCTCTGTGCCTGCCGGCGTGACTCATGCAGCATCCCCGGTGGCCACCACCAGCAGCTCCGGCATGTCCACCGTGAGCTGCAGTTCCCGTTTTAGGGTCATCAAACTGGACCACGGCACCGGGGAGCCCTTCAGACGGGGTCGATGGACGTGCACCGAGTTTTATGACCGCGACTCTGAGGGCTCCGGCCTCAGCAGGACTGACAGTATAAAGCAGGCCGTGACCCTGGATCACAGCGTGGACAGGGACAGCGGCCACTTCGGGCCCACCGTGAGCTCGGTGGCGGTTCCCAACGCTGTCCCTGCCCCGGAGACCCCTTCAGACAGCGGCGGGCTACGCCAAACCCCCCCGGCGTACGTCCAAGCCCTCCCGGTCGGGAGCGGAGCCAGTGCCTTCCAACCCACCGGGGATTCGACCGTGGCACCCCAGCAGCAGCAGGGTCAGGTGACTATGCAGGCCGTCGCTCCCCAGAGTCTCCTCCCCGGCGGCCTCAACGGGGCTGCCCATGGTGCCATGCCGCAGAAATCTCCCATCATTCCGCCTGTCATGCAGAACCACCAGGACGCGGCCTACTTTCCCCATCCCGCTAGCCTCTCAAACAGCCAGCCCGAGTATCGTCAGCAGCACTTTGTCCCCCAAGGCTCAAGCACTCAGCACCCCCCCACAGCCTCCCACCCTGTGGGGCCTCCGGTCAGCCAGGGCCCGTCACCTGTCATCACCTCGGCTGGCTCCCTGCTCCACTCGGGCAGCGTGGCACCCATCACTTCCACACTTCCTGTAATTGGCCTCCAGGAGGCTCAGTCCTCGGGAGGAGTGAGCAACATACCTGCACCTGCTGTCACCGCCGCCACCTCCTCCTCCACCACCACCACTCACAGCGGTGCCCTCTCCAATGTGCCTGCCGCAGTGCCCAACAACACAAACACCCCGTCGGGCTTGCCAAGCCAGACGCTTGGCGCTGGAGGCATTCCCCTGGGCATCCCGTCCAGCTTCAGCAGCCACACAGAAGACGGCAGGAGGAAGTTGGATGCCCTACCTCAGCCCGCTGCCGGCGCCTTGCCAGGGATGGATGGCGTGCGGCCTTTCATCCCAGAGAGCCTCAACCTGGCCAACCCCACCGTCAACAGCCTGTTTGGCATCCCCATTGCCATGGATGAAGACGAGGACAGGTAAGCGCTACAGCATTATAAAGATCAAGCTGGGCTCACTGCTGGGCTCATGCACCCCGCAAAGCATCGCAAGCATTTTAACAATGCACTGTGAAGAAGCCATGATCCAAAGCCAAATAAGATGCACTCACAGTGACCTAGGCCTGTATAGATCCCCTCACGTATTGCTTGTATTTTATAGGTTGCATTTATTGGTGTGTCTGTTGACAAAGAACCGGCCTGCATAGTAGGAGTGGTATGCAGTTGTTAACTCTGGCCTTTTCCAGAGTTTGTAAGCTGCCATGCACAAGTTTTAATAGGGTTTTTATGAACAAAGTTAATTTTGTTAAAGAGGAATAAGCGTTATACTGAGAAGTTCCATAACCATACCAACCACACTGGCACCATATATGGTTACAGAGGATCACTGACATGCAAGACTTGTTGTAAAATGTTAGGGCTGTCGAATTTGTTTTAGGTGTTTAATACGCACGTTAATGGGAAATCCCAATTTGCTTTCTTAGACTTGAGATTGTGAATAATCAGCCTGCCACCATTACCCGACAAACAGGTTGGTGGCTCTATAAACAACTAAAGGCTTCTTGCTTGACAAGAGAGTAGCCAAATGTCCTCGTTGTCACTTGTACATTTCCTCTCCATGGCAGCGCTCGCATTTTGCCTTAAACCAGCGCAATGTTGCTGTGTCACCGTCATTATAATTCAAAATAATTTTAAATTAGGCGTGTCTAAAGAATAAGTCCCCAGCAAACTAGGGGGTTACTCGCTCTAAATCAATTTGGCCTGTGGAGAGAAAAAAAAGTGTGCAGTGGAAAAGTGACGGTGGTGTAGGCTTGACTTATAAAGTTGGTGATGTAATTATAAAGTACCATGTTACCATGTGTTGTCCTCGCTGTGTTGTCTCTGACGAGAACTACATTGAAATATGCGCTTGGCCTACAGCACGTGGACTCACACGGGGGGGGGGGGGATTTGAAACATCCCCATGATCTTTTGCAGCAGTGTTTCCATACACTGCCCTGGCCCAGTGGCCAACAATACGCTGTAACTTACTGGTCTCATTTTTTTCACGCAGAAGGGAAAAAAGTGTTTTACGGCTACATTGTAAAGGTACATTTGGAGAATAGGGGAGGGGTCAGTCGGTGGGTGTGGGAGGGGGTGGCAACGCACTGCACCAATGAGAGCTGGCTCTAAGGGGAGGATTTTTGTGTATTCGTCATTAATATCCTCCTGCAAAAAACACAGTTGAGTTGCTTACCTCTTTATGAACGGCCCCCTCTCCTCCCACACCACCCTGATTGCCCCTCCAACTAAACATGCTGGTGGGGGGTCGGTGGGTGGGTGAGTGGATGTCGGGGAAGTGGGTGGGTGTGTGGGCTCGCTTGTGTAACAAGATCTTAAATAAATTGCAGCTAACAAGCTAACTTGTGTTTTATGGCCAACATTTTACTGAAGGGAATATATTTGAGTTCTCTGGTTAAGAGTACAAGAGATGGCTAGTGTGCCTGGCGCCGTTACGTTTAGCAATATCTGACCCTTTCTTTAAACATTGTAAATACCAGCTCTTCAATTGTCTGCAGTATTCTGCAAGTGTACACAGGGGTTATTTTTAGGGCCTGTTGGAGGGTCCGCAGACAGCTTGAGCTGAAGTGTTGTAGAAGAGATGGACTGTTTGAGTATCGGACACTCGCACACACATGCACAACCTGGCCTCTGTATTGGCCGGCCTCCTGCAAAAACAGTGTGATGCTGTTGCGCGTGCATGCGCTTGTGTACTGTGTGTCTGTGTGCTCTCTGCTTGCCTGTTGTGTGTTATGTGTCTATTCACTGTTTCTGTGTTTGTTGGATGATGATGGGAATAGAGGTAGGGTAAACGATTTGTTAGTATCTAACAATCATTTTTTCGATTAATCATTTAATCTAATTGCCATCACCAGAGTCCAAAGTGATGTCTTACATTTGCTTGCTTTATCTGACAAACAGCCAAGAAAAAATAAAGTATTCATTTTAACGATCCGTGAACCAACCATTTGAATTTCTGAAGCATCAAGAAGCAAATGTTTGGTATTTGTACTTGGTAAATTACCTCAACTATTAATCGATTATAAAAAGTGTGATGATCATTGCAGCCCTAGATAGAGGCTTTTGTTTTTATGGCCCTGATGATCCGATTTTACCAGAATCGAATCATTGTTTATCAATAAACGGTTTCCCCAAACAGCATCACTTAGTTGTTGTCGCTATGCAGTATTTGGGAGGACAAAGACGGGCAGACGGCCTCTGTTCTGTTGGGTTCTCTAAACGGGTTTCTCTGTGATGTCATCCAGGAGTGCAGCCAGTGGCCATTTCCCGATGATTGTGTTTGTGTGCGTTTTCTTTTTTGTATGTATGCACAGTGACATCGGCTGCTGCCAGGGTCACCATGACTACGATGACACCAGTGTCAGTAGGCCAGGGCAGGAAGTGAAGTAGAAGAAGAAGGAATGGCAGTTGCTCAGCTAGAACCAGATATGACTGTGATTGAATCTGCGGCATTGAACTCGCCACGTGTCTCTTATTTTAAAAGTTACTCCCAGTTAATGTCTTCTGTATTGTATTTATATTTTTACAAAGCCAGTGCTATATGTAGCCTCCATTAAGAATGTGGATTTGTAGAGTCACTTTGAGTTGTGTATGTATTTGGTGAGGAGTCGTCTTCCGTATTCATTTCTACAGAGGAGCCTGAGGACCAGAGGAGTGTTTTGCTGCGGGGCTTTTAATTGAAACTTCATCTGCTCTAGCTATGGCTGTCTACAAACCTATTCCTCACCCATAAATCTCTGTGGCACACATGAAACCATATTTTCAGTAAGGCGTCCTGTTGTGACATTGGTCATATATCACTGCATACAACGTGAAACGTTTAGTCAAAGAAAAAAAACAACAACCCTGTCTCCTCCTGCTGCAAGTGGCGCATTGTTCTCTGCACGAGCCCCCCTTCGTATGTGAATGGCTGCCAAGTTTTATTGTTTAGCTCTGGTCTGAATTAGAGTGCATTACAAAAGTGGAACAAAGTGACATCAGGGTGGAGGCTGATGTTTCTTCCCCTCTCTGCGTTGGAAGGGTTTGCATCTCTGCTCAATGTGCCGCGTCCCTGCCAGATAAGGCCCAGAGCCTTCCCCAGGGACAATTTGGCTCCGTTCAATAGGAGGGCTTGGCTCTCTAACTGAATTATAACTCCCGGGACACCACATGCATGTTCTAAGTGGAAAACTAGACAGGGGTGCGGTACCCGAGCAAGGTCCTAGTATTTAGTGCTGTCAGTAAAAGCAGATTTACATGTTTAAGGCAGCAGTGAGACAACCAGCGAGTTTAATTACGCCCTCTCTGCTGCCCTGACTGGGATATATATCCCCACTCCTGGCCAAGTATCCAGCTTAAAGGATTTTTGTTCAATCGAATGCAATCATGTCTTTTTTTCTCAGGTCTAGTGCTTGGCAAAGAGATACTGGCCTTCAGGACAACACAAGGGCCAGCACTGACTTCTATTGTTGTCCCAAGGCATTGAAACGAGTCGCAAGTTCACAACCATCCCTGTTGCTTTCATTGGTAGAGTCCACGTTGACGTGTTTAGTGTTTGGAAGGTATAACGCATGCACAGGGGTACGTCTGTTTACTTCCTCTCTCCAGCAGGTCATAAAGCACTCTGGGTATGTTTGCCCTCCTCGTCAACTGGCCTGTGGGGATAGTGAGTATCGTAACTTATCATTCTTAATTGAATGAATAGGGCTGAACAATTAATTGAAATATTATCAAAATTTGCAATATGTAATTATAATTATATATATATTATATAATAATAATATTTTTTGGTAAGGGTAGAATGTGTAAATGTACATTTATTTTCCATTATAAATAAGGTACTGTAGTGCTGCAGAGATGCCTTGGCCTTTTTTTATCCAGGTGTTAGAAAACATGTTTGTTTGGTACAGACCCCAACCAATGTCACATCATGATTTTAATAGTTTTCAGTGAAAATGAAAATTGTGATGCAAAAGTGATCATTCCCACTAATAGTAAATGATATTGCAATCGCAATATCTGTCAAAATAATTGAGTTTTGTACCATATTGTTCAGCCCTAATTGTGAACATTGGATCTTTACATTTACAGAAATATACTTGTAACTTTTCTAAGTAGCGGGGGGGATGTATGGAAAGGGTCTTGGTTACATGCTGTGTTATAAGATTCAGCCATATCTTGAGTGTTAGCACTGTGACACAGAGGTCACCTGTGACACCCCTAGCTAGCACCCCTCTGGATCGGCCCCTCCCACCCGGGCTCCTGTTTTGACATGCGTTGTTCACGTGAAGTGCAGTGAGAACAACCTTTGTGCCCCAAGTGGGTGCACACGTACAGACCCCGCACGGGCTACCAGGACGCCAGCTCTCTGGTTAACTGAAGGCCTCTGTCTTTTCTACTGATGGATTGCGTCAGCACACGCACCACATCAGTCCTCACTAACTAAGACACACACACACACACACACACACACACACACACACACACACACACACACACACACACACACACACACACACACACACACACACACACACACACACGTACTCACATAATCGCTCACTTGCGTACTCACCTACACACAGACACACTTTCTTACTCCTGTCCAAAGCAAGCAGTTATTTAATTATTTTTACAGTTTATTTTTTCTCCTGCCACAAAGCTTCTATTTCCAACCAACCCACTTTCAGATTGAGTCACCCAGTACCACTGCCGAAAACCCCCCCCAAACAAACAGTACCTTGTCTTTCCCCCACCCCCCTTAACTTAACAGGCATATAATTGTAAGTTGGACAAGTGGCAGTTCGCAGTAAATTGCGTGACGAAAGGCGAGAGGAAAGGTATTGCATGTGAGAGCACAGTGTGCGAATACCTCTGCGAACCTGTCTGTATGGCATCATCACCCCCTTGGACTGGCAGTGGCACGGAAGGCTGTTACCAATTACACTATTATGCTGGCCTGATAATGGGATTATAATACTGTACTATTGTGAGTGTGTGTGTATGTGTGTATGATACTGCCATTACAGTGGGAATACAACCATTGAGGTGCGTGTGTGGGGTTGGTTGTAATTATTAGATTTTCATGAAAACACACACGCACGCGGCAGCATTACATGCACTATAGTACAGTATTATAATGAGCCAACAGTGAAGACCACGCCTCCACTGAGCGGCCAGCCTCCCGTTTCCCCATAACATCACACTGGTGTCAGGCCGGTTGGCGCAGTCTGGTATGGCGGTATGGTGGGGGGGGGGGGGGGGGGGGGGGGGGGGGGTGATAGCGGTAGGTGGTCTGTGGTATTGTTGCCATGTTGCCAGTAAACAAGGGAATTTTTTTTTGTAATCACAGATAGCTTCCATGACTGTACTTCCAGGAATTAATTCCTGAGACGCCCTGGGTGAGGGGGGGGGGGGGTTTCAGCACCCCCGGGGCCACCCTGAACAGCTCTCACTGTAGAGGAGGGACGCCACCGGCCCTCCAGGCCCTCTCCGTCTAATTAAAACATTCCTCGTCCCTCTCCGTCTACGTCTTTTCCGGTCTCGGATCTGATCATTGATTTTGTCTTCTCCATTGTCTGTCTGTCTGTCTGTGACTATAAACGTCAATTGGGCCCTCTAATTTGACCATTCTGTGGCTGGCCCTCCTTCTCCACATTCACTCTCTTATACTCTTTCTGTCTGTCTGTCTTTCGCTCCCTCCCTCTGTCTGTCTCTCTGTCTCTGTCTCTGTCAGTTTGTCTCTCGATCTCTCGCCCTCCCTCCTTCCTCCTTCCTCTGCCTGGCTCCTGTTTTATTTTTATGTGTAAGTAACCAATGACAACCGCTGTGTCTCTGTCTAATTTCATCACTGCCCAACACACATGGGCACGCACACGCGCGCACACACACGCACACACGCACACAACCATTTCAGTCACGTCGCAGAGTTTCAGGTTTAAATCATCAGGAATGCTGCGCTTTAAAAAAAGCTTTTCTAAGTCCGTAGACTCCATAGAAATTTCTCATTCCTCTTTAAATACTTTGCTTGAGGCTTTGGGTGGTGGTGGTGGGGGGTTGGCGGGGAGGTAGGGGTGGTGTTTAGCATTCAACGGCAACATTTTACCACCATGCTAACTGAATTGGTTCAACTTTTACAAGATCTTTCCGTTTCTCAGCACAACGGTTCTACTACCGCAGCGATGTTGGCAAGTGTTGGCTGCAAGCTGTATATGTTTTATATACAGGATCTGTGTTTATATATGTGATGCGTACAGTTATGTTTTTACTATAGAAAACAATTCCTTTTTTTGTTTTTTTTGTCTTTGGTACTGCCCCAGAAAAGAAAGCAATGTTAGGGCTGTGATGTTCAGGAAATGTTTTTGGGTTTATCATTTGCAAAAGTACGCAAAACAATATTTATATACGTTTCGAATTTCATTGGCGAGGGTAGGCCGAGCCTTTTATCTTCCCAGGATGGGGTCAGGGGACCACTTCTAATTAGAGTGGACCTGCTACAGCAAGTCAACAAGCCAGCTCAGTGGGCCTGTCATGCTAACTAACCCAGTTTGTGCTGGGAAGCGGTGGCTATTGAATTAGCTACATAGCCCGCTATTCAGAATACTGGATTCAGGACACTTTTGCTCTGCTCTTAACTGGTTGTTTTTTGGCCTCTACCGTGTCGCTCACTCACTCACTCATTTGCACTCATTCACTTACTGGCTCGCTCGCTCACTCCCTCACTCACTCACACACACACACTACCACGCCCCCTGTTCCTTTTGATACAATCGCTGGAACATGCTGGTCTGATTCATCTCTTCTCACATGCTCTTTCGACTGCTTGTAGTATGCAAAGAATGTTTTGTCCCATTTCAAAGGCACCCCAGGGACCAAAGATAGCTTGTTGTCAGATCCTTGTTACCTGGTCCGTACAGAACAAGAGGAGGTGTGGGGGGGGGGGGTTGACTACATGACCTCTAGGTAAACATGTTTAGCAAATTGTAGCTATTTGTCCTCGGTTCACCAAATTCAAGTACACTGCTTCTAATTGGTTCTCCTAGGTGTTTACGATTCTGTTGTTGAATGTCAATAAAGGTGTAGATTAAGTGAGCATATCTGCATGAGGATGACATGAACACACACACACACACACACACACACACACACACACACACACACACACACACACACACACACACACACACACACACACACACACACACACACACACACACACAGTTGTTAAGCTGACTTAAGGCCATAGGTACGATCTGTATGTACAGTGAGATTTTGCATACGCATGCTTCACTGGGTGCACTGTATTTGAGAGCCATATTATTATTATTCAGATTCCAGAGCCTCCTCTGTGTATGCAAATCCAAAATTATTACTATTTATTAGATTTTTATTAAAAATGTTCCGAGACATCTTGACATATGCAAGCCTGCAGCCAGTGTAAGGATAACCCTATAAACATGCCTTTCTTTAATTTATGTTTTTAAGAATACAAATTCTCAATACCTTTTTTTTATAGAGCTAAAGCAGCAGACTGTTGTGTGACTTTAATGTGTCTTTGGCCATTTGCTGGGCAGAGCAAGAGGAAAACATAGTTTCATCTTGTCACCTGAACAAAACCAAACGACAACAATGGTAGGTCAGAGGTCAAGTTGGTGAGTTGTATGTTTAAAATCCTCATACAAAACAAATTTGTAATGGCATCCATGATTTGTATCGTGAACCATGATTTGTCGATTAAACATTTGCGTGTTGCCAGATCTCCAAGGGATGTCTTAAAGGGATAGTTTAGGATGCTCTGGCTTATGCTCTGGCACCTGGGAATTTACATCAGCGCACTAACTGGTACCGGGTATGTAAGGAGGGATAACTGAACCAAACAACAAAAAAGTGGTCTCCGGTTCTTGTCAAACCCCGGGAAGAATCAAAAAAGGCGAAAAGCCAAAATTCTGAACCATCCCTTTAAATGTTCTCACTTCGTCTAAGCTGCCAAGAAAGAAACAAGTATTAATTTTGCAATCAGAAACAGGATTGTTTGGTGTTTTTACTTGATGAAAGACTAAAAGGATTAATCCATGGCCAAAATTCACATTCTGGAAGTCGGTGAATGGATAAATAACCTTAGAGGTTCCTGTAAACCAATGCAAGTTGCTTATTAAGGAAGTGAAAACTCAAAGTGGCTGGTCTCGTCAAAGACTATTAATGGCAATGTCTCTTTTAGTGCATCAGATTGACTGCAGTTTCTAGGCAGCTGGTGTCACATGTTTTACAGTGACACCCCCCCCCCCCCCCCCCCCCCCCCTTCTCACTCACACACACACACACGCACGCACGCAAGTCTCTACATTACCATTATATAAATCCTTTACAATTCAGTAACTCAAACATTGACAATAAGCAAGATTTCTGGTCTTAAGGTTGCACTGGCACAATTTGGTAGTTCCCCAGGTCACACTAATCTCAAGTTTTAAAAAAAGATTTCTGTTCATTGCCAATTCAAGTTCCTTCTTCTAGTTCTTCCACCTAGTTTTTGCATACAAATAAAATTCATATATTTAGAATTTATTTTTTTACTTAATCAGATCACGGTTTATCATTTATGTAAACGGATTTTGGCATTCGAGATTAGAATGCATTAATTCAAAACAATGATTCATTCTGTATGTCAAGACCAGTATCTACTGAAAATATTTAATATATTTTATGGTAATTGTTCAGAAAATCTTCTCACTGTCAATCATTTACATTACAAAACTTTCACAACATTCATTAGGCACAGATGCAACACCAATGAAAGATTCATTTCTCTGATACAATATTGAATTACTGGCAAGCCCCACTCTAACCAACTAGCTTACTGGCTCTAGAAGCTAACTAAAGCAACCTGGGTTCATAGAGCCAAGCAGTTGCTCTGGTAACCATGGTGCTGTGTGTCACAGCCGTCCAATCCATCCACTGGAGAGGGGAGCAGCCCCCCCCCCCCCCCCCCCCCCCCGAGCCCGGCGTGTCTGAACACTGAGTAATGAGGATGTGTAGAAAGCCTGGCAGCTGCATTTGAGTCATCCCTCCTCTTCTTTGCTCTGATTGGCTACCACCGACTTATCGAACCCTCTGGTGCCTGTGATGGCTCATCTGTTTTCGTCTCATTCTCTCTATCTCTCTCTCTCTCCGCCTCTGTCTTTATATATGTGACTCTCACATATATAAAAAAATCACAAAGTGATTTGAAGCCAGACTCAAAGTGAGAGAGGAAGAAACCGAGTGTTTGGTCTTCATTATTTCCCCACATGTTTTGGTGTTTTATACGGTTTCACTTTTTCAGCCAGGCTTTCTGTTCCTGCGTTTCCAACTTCCAGTCACTGCATGCACTTTCCTTCCCCCAGTGGTTGAAACTGATCTTTAAGCAGGGTTACATAAGGCCATCAAATTAGCCCTAAAACGGCAATACAAGTGGCTTCAAAGTGACAATTTAATATGAAATAAATTAAAACACAAAAGTTTCCTTCACAGTAAATGCATTGCTTGTTTTTTTGTTCTTCATACAGTTCCTAAAGAATCGTTCATTGCTGTATGCCAAGTAAACTTTAAATCTACATTTTAATGAGCTGTTTATTATCTTTAGGCTAACTGCGAATCCCACCCCACTACTATTTGATAAGAATCTCACAATAAATGTTGAAACTAAACCATCTGGTAACATTTACCTTGCTAGGGCAAAGCAAGTGATACAAAACTACACAGTAAGTGGTATGTGTTTTAGTATTTTCATACTGAATATTTCCTGACTGAACAGTCAATCCTATTTGTATGCAATTAATGGAATAAACAATAGATTTGACATGTACAATTCATGACCACAAGAAACCGTTTTTGGTCTCTGCCAACAGTCCAAGCTTGCTTTCATCAGTTCTGCTAGTTACATTTGAACTCCATATACCAGCCACAGAATATAATTGCTTGTTTCGCCTGCTTTGACACTCACTGTTTTATAGTGAGTGGTTCTGTATGGATGCTTTTTTTTTTTTTTTTCGCCATCCCCTGCTTGCCTTCTCGGTGAACTTGCAAATCATTAGTCGAACAGGTAGTTGTGTATGAGTTATAGCATATACAAACTCGTGACTTGAGTGAGCCATTGCTGACCCCCCTGATCTGCCCAGAACAGCTTCCCAAACCTTTGTGGAGTGGCTGATTACTGGTGTATTTTAGGCTTTCACACTGTATGCTCAAGCATGGTCAGATTCTTTGTACACATTCTGCATCTACCCTTTACTTTTTCAGCCTATTACAGCTCTCTGGTGATATCAGAGTAAAATAGGCTCTGCTGGCTGATTCAAAACAAACAATGACTGGCAGTGGATACACATAACCACACCCAGGCAGAATTACACTAAAAACAAATATTGCATCTTGTATGTTTACAATGAAGAAGTGCCATACTGAAAGATAAATCCAGCATTTTGTTATGGCGGATATTGATCAACAAAAGGCAGAGTGTACAGCTCTTGATTGGAAGATGAGGTGGTGCTCGGGGGTTGTGGTGCTATTCGGCTTAGTGGAAAAATGTTCAAATCTCTCAAGCTATTCATTTGTTTGGCTGCAACCACCCATGTCACGTAATGGCAGGATGTTTTTAATGCGCAACAGGTCTGATGAGGAGCATAGGTGACATTAGTTCCATTTTCTGGAATGGTACCAGGGCTTATGTAAGGAAGACAACATGAGGCAACATCAGAAGGCAACCATGACAAGTTAATCGTAGTGCATTCAGCTTGAAATATTTTGTCTTTCTCTGGGTCATACTTTTCATGTGTGTTTGTTGGACAGTGACTGAGAAAAAATGCGCCCTGAGCAATTGTAGAAGCTTCATGGGGGGAACTTTTACCTTCTCTGATAGACGGTTAGTAGGTGGGTACACTTGCACCTTGACTATGCATTGATATAAGGGAACTGATCTACAAAACCAAAGCCATCCATAAGGATAGCAGTCAAGTGAGGACGCTAAAAGCAAAGTCCTGAGGTTAAATTTCCAATTTGGAAATGGTCAAATCGGGGGCACATTTAAGGCCATAACACTGGCATGAAATTGTTAGAGCATGACTCGGATGTATGAACTAGCCTTGAACAGTGTTTGGCTTTCTGACTACCAAGAAGTTGGACTCATTTTGAATGTAGGTGTTATTTTTTTGCAAAGCTGCAGAACATTTTTGTAAGTCAGTCAAGTAAATGTACCTAAAAATCTATCTCGCTGTGTAAATGTCCAATGTCCATAGTGGGTATTTATTCATATGCTACTGGGCTCTGGATTAGGGGTGCAAACGTGCAGGTCAAAAACCAGCCAAGCGGTGTGGGTGTAATGCACATGGACTGTATAAAAAAACCTATTAAAACTGACTTTCGATATGTGAAATTTAGTGGAAACTATTGCGGACATTAAGCGCCGATTTGTACCGTGTATTCGATTATAATTGTTTGGTATTTCTTATTGTTGTCATAAAACACATCAATATATGACTCTTCTCGGATTGCATGTTTTTAAATTTGATATGGACATTTTATTGGGGGAAACTTTTGTATCCAAAAATGATATTGGAAAAACATTTAATGAAAAATGATTATGTAATAATCATTCATCATTTATTTATTATTTATTATATATTATATAATATCTTCATAATTCTTTTCTTCAACGCTGACATCAGCACTCGCCCGAAGATTGTCAGCCCTTTTAAATTAATTTTCATTGTCAACAATGTTCGCCTTTCAACTTGAACCCGTTTTTCTACTACCAGGCCTCCTGTGACTGTTGGTCAGATGTGTTCTATACTCGCCAGACCAGCTTGTCTGGGTGGGGTTATCTTAGAGAGTGACTGCACTGTAGCATCAGAGAGAGCAGGCAGGGTTTCCCGTTAATGTATTGGTCTTATTTCTTCTGCCACAGTCTCCCCCATTGCAAAAAAAAAAACACTGCCTCACGCACAAAGCATGTCAATTCTATTATATGAAAAATACATTATTGCATCTAAGATTAATATATACTGTTAAAATGCAACTATAAAAATGTCCAATGAATTTCCGTTTACTTAAAATCCATCATGTAGGCCTACTCTCTCTGCACATGGCGGGCGCAGCCGTGCATTGCAATCGCTTTTTTTTTTAGAAACTTTTGCTAAACTGCGACCTAATAAAATAGGTAGGCTTTGGCCTATCCTAATTACTTATCTCAACGCAGCGATTTTACAATGAAAAACAAACTACTGCAGCAAAAACGATGAAAAAACACCAGCCGGTGGTTTTGGATGCGATACTTTAAGATCCCAAATAGTGAACAAACTGTAATCGAGACCACAAAAGCAGCAATCGATATTCATCAAAACAGACAAGAAGTCTGTATAGCAACTCTTCTTATTATTAAGCGTATACATCCATGGTGTATGTATGGCAACCCTTCTTATTAATATGCCTATACATCCATGCGTCTATGGCAACTGCCGAAGCTTGTAGCCCATTGATTTTAGTTTGTTCGATATACACCCATTTAATTTCTCAATGGCGTGTTGAACAAAACAGTTAGCTTATTTCAGAAATGTCGTGTTTTGGAGACGGAACATTTACAATTATTTATAGCAGAGTATGTAGGGTCTGTCGGCAAGTGACCTCTACAGTGGAGTATGTAGGCACCGTCGGCAAGTGCAAGTAGCAGAATTTCAAACTGCTTGTTCTTTATCTATTATTTCCTGAGAAACTGTCTTTAAAGGTACACTGTGTAGTGTTTTAAGTAATGTATTACCTCAAATCAACGTCTTCATTCATAAATAAGTCCCCATTGGTGTAAAATTATCTCTGTCAACAATCTCACTTATCCTCCTGAGCGAAGAATCACTTATCTGAATTTACATTAGGACGGGCAAGCTCTATGGAGGCTTCCATGTCCTTCCGGTCTGTAAAAAACGATGAACTGCCGAGAGGGACAAAAAGCACTACGTGGTGCAGGTAAGGCTAAACGCGTTTTCACTCAGAGCCAGCGTGACTGTGGAACAGAGAAGGAGCTTAGCGAGACGCGCTTGTCACTTCCCCGGCAAATTTGAAAACCTGCACTGCACTTTTGTTCATAATGCAAGATCATACTTATGCCACGCCACAGGAGAAGGAATCCTCGCCGCCAAAAAAGCGACAAAGAGAATTACTATGAATGACCCCCTTTGAATGCCGCGCTGTTTTCCGAAGCTTTGGCCCAGAGTGCCAGCAATCTAGACCATTGTTGACGATTTTTGTAGAGCCACAGCGTATTCTATATTATAGCTATGGACACATACTCGGCCCGTTTGAAAGGTGAAACTTTAAGCTTTCAGTGGGTACAAACCGTTTATTTCTACATGCCTCCGTTCCTGAGAAATCCCAAGCTAAACAGTGGCTGGTTTTCATCAAAATCCCTGTTTTTTTTCTAGAAATGGCGATTTAGCATCTTTTATGAAATATGCGCTCTTTGAGCCTGTTGCTCTTCTGACACTTACATTTCTGGGTCAAAGGGCTTGTGTAAGATGAATATAGTTCTTCTGTAAACAAAACCACCATGGGGGGGGGGGGGCGCTACAAAACAATAATACCTGAGATAAAATTCAATTCATATGAAGATTTATTACAAGACAGTATACCATACAACAATCATACCACATAAGAGGGCAGTTACATCACAGAAGCATCAATAAATCAAATAAACAAACAAGATATCCAGGGATCCATCCCAAATAGTGAGGACGTGCCCTCTTGCAAGCACGACTACGACTAGGCCTACTATCACCCATTCCGCTCGGCCCCGCCCGTGGTGAAGATGGAACCCCCTCCTCAGCCCGGTCGTCAGTCACTCCTTTCGACCTGGCGCGTGTTCTCCCCTGATTGTCGTGTGGTGATCCCATTCAGCGCCTGAGAAGTGCATGCCTGTAAAGTTACCGGGAAGTGACCTAGCGAGACCAGAGCCGTATATAGAGACTGCCACCTAGTGATAAACCCACGAGTTTTGACCTGACGTGCATGCTTTACTGATTTGACACAATACGGCAACCATCAAAAGTAAAAGTAAGGTAAAATGTCCAGATAAATAATGTTATGATTTAAAATGTCCAGATCGTGAGTTTTCATGAGTTTTCATGAGTTTTCGATCGTCATCTATTTCAGTTCTGTTCATCATAGAGTTCCCAAATTCCCACACAAGGTGTGTTAGAGTGTCTATTTTCGTAATTAAAAAAAGAAGCTAAAAACGAAACATTTCGTTTATGGCACTCAAAGAGTTAACAGCTAATAAATTACTAAATAATAATACAAAAAATAACCTTTAACTTGACATTTAAAGGGGACATATTATGCAAAACTCACTTTTTGCGGGCTTTTGTGTTCATATTTGGGTCTCGTATAAACACTCCAAGCGTGAAAAAAAAACCATCCATCCATTTTCTGAGTCAGTAGCAAGACTTTTGTGTCAAGAAACACAATGCTAGTGTGAGCTGTTTGGTTGGCTCCCCTATCCTCACGTCACGGTCAGGAAATTTGCATAGAACCACTCCCACCTGTTAAGCCCACACCCTCTAAATTAGTTGAAGATCCGCCATCTTTGATCAGCTGGTTTTCTTACGAGCATCGAGCACAAGAGCGCTAGCACTATGGCTACAGGCAAATCACACATGAAGTGTTGTGTTGTTGGCTGCAAACAGCCACACAAATCCTTCCATTTTCTCCCAACCAAGGAAAATAGAAGAACTGCGTGGCTCGATTTCATTTTTGATGGCCATGTCCCTGCAACAATAGGCAAGAAGCTTGCGGTTTGTGCAAACCACTTTACAGCAGACTGCTTTGAAAACATTGGACAGTACACAGCTGGATTCGCCAGCACACTTCGTCTGACGGTGGTCTCTGTACCTACTGTCCGTGTCAATTCAGCAGATGGAGATGTAAGTACTTTAAAAAAAAAAAAGAAGTGTTTCTGTCGCATTCTGTCGCATGAACTAGCATATTCTTATTTTGCCATTTAGCCAAAGCTAACTCCTCTGGCTCTGGGTCCGACTCGGGGTCAAACATATATGGTTGTGTTTGCGGCCATGGTTAATTGTTTGCGGCCATGGTTAGCGGTCGTTTCACGTGTGATAAACGAGCAGTGTAAACAAAGATTGTTAAGGGCAGAGCTTTGGTGTAATGGATGGAGTGTGGCCAGCAACAGCTTATTTGCATAAAAGTGACAGAGCCCAAAACGGCTCAATCTGAGAGGGACTGCAACTGGCAAAAATAGAGCTGATGAAGTCTCTATGTGAGAGTGATTTTGTGCAAAGAACTTCATGAACATGTTTTGTATAGCCCATAGACCAATCTAACTTGTTAAAAAAAAAAGGTAGAATATGTCCTCTTTAAACACTAGTTGGTAGGCCTGCTGAGTGTAGGCAAACTGTTCCCATTTTTTAAAACAATTTTTCCATAGCTCAGGCTATATATTAAATTGTCATAAAATGACTTTCATTTTTTTAAATTACATATCAGATGAAAAAAACTGCAAATGTGTTGGAGATGCCCCCCTATTCCCCCTGACCCCCCCCCTAGAGGGTTCGGTGTCCATCCACCACTGTCTCTAAAAATTCTGTGGCAAACACAGCAGCCCTCACTAGCAGACACAGAATCGGACCTGTGGGCCAACACTCGCAGGGTTCAAAGGGTCAACGTCATGCTGGAGCTCTCCATTGTCTGCATTGCTTCACTGTCTGCGCCTGTTCCCTTGGTAAAACAGTCTATTGGTTGGTTTGATGATGCATCATCTGCCACATAGCCAAATGAGCCAGACCGGATATAACATCAGAGTGTGACTCATGGTGCAATTATAGCGGATGCAGTGAAACGAATGCCACTTCTTAGACAATAGCATATCAGTGTCTGTTACATTTCTACTCTTTTTTTTTTGTAACAGTTTGTCAGCTTGTGAAGAAAAGCTGCCTGCTTTAAAATTATTAAAAAGTCTTGATCCTTTTTGACTGTCAAATTGGGGTTGAGCAGTAGTGTTCTGTTGGATTACTCAGAAAAACTTGAAACTTCCAACCAAAACCACTGCACGCTTCTACATGCTGCAACCATGCGGCTGTGACCTGCCTGGTGTTGTGGTTAATATCTGCACAGCTGGGCACTTTGCTTCCATTGGTCCTTGCTGTTGTTGGTCCTTGCTGGAGGGCATGGCCCCACAGAGTGTGTCACAGCCCTAATTTCCTATTTTCCTATTTTTTCCTCTCTCTCACACTATGTAGAGTAGACCAATCACTGTGTAATACTAGCACTATATTACTGCAAGGCTACATCCCATCCTCTTTACTGACTCACGCTGACCCAGCATCCTGCTACAGCTGTAAAGCTCTCTGCACAATAGCTTCGGGTGTTACGGAAGAACATATGGTCAAATACTCATATCCGATAGTGGTCACTTCTGTTCTGGGTGTGTGTGTGTGTGTGTGTGAGAAAGAGTATACATTTGGCCATCTATGCAGGGGGGAAACCGACTTCAGGAAGATGAGCAACTTCGCTTTTCAAAACAGCCCTTATTATTTTTTGTATTATTATTTGGGGTTTCTTGTTTCCTGCTGAACCAAGGGGTCCTCAACTTTATACAGAGTCAAGGTTGCTTGTAAAAGTTATCTAATCAGAAATACATTTTCCTTTTTCTTCAAAACAGTAGTACATCTGAGATGACCAGGTTCTGTAGGAACAATGTATTTCCTCAGCTACTTGTTGCTGAAATAACTGTTTAATAGGTTTGGCTGACACAAGGGCCCCACTTGTACATTTATAAATTGAATAAATTAATCGAATGTATGATAGAGATATGTATAAGAGGCTTTATTATTCTTTGTGAAAGCTAGCAAGACATTT
The DNA here is from genome assembly GCA_030340625.1 of Merluccius polli. Taxonomy (NCBI): domain Eukaryota; kingdom Metazoa; phylum Chordata; class Actinopteri; order Gadiformes; family Merlucciidae; genus Merluccius; species Merluccius polli. Next base: position 76,863 of record JAOPHQ010004334.1, read on the forward strand.
GGCAGTTTTCTATGATACAATATACCACACGGGTGATCAAATTTCGACCGTCCCTTCGTGACAACGGCCGCAGGATTAGAGAGCTGGTGTTTCGGCTCGGAGAGCTAGCATGGCAACGCTAACACTAGTTGCAGCTGAGCTCACAGCGGCTAACTTAAGCTTAGGTTCATTCTAGAACAGGGGTCTTCAACGTTTTCCAGGCCAAGGACCCCCAAACTGATAAAGAGATGGAGCGGGGACCAGTGGCGTCAGTTTGGTTTTAGAAGTGGTGGGGACAATAACCATAAGCTTGAGTGTGGTTTGAAAAGTGCTGGGGACCCTTATGTAAGCTATTGTGCGCGATTGTCAACGGGAGCACCGGACCCGCCAGCCGCGGACCCAGCACCGGACCCGCGGACCCGGCCGCGGACTCAGCCGCAGACCCGAGTCCACAAACAGCCCGTGTGCATGCTGTGAGGATGTCATCGTGCGCGCCTATCGCATGATTTAGACTTGACGGTTTCGGCAGACAACCCGTTCTCATCCCAACTCGTAATATACCTACGATTTGTCACGCCCGGGGGGGGTTCGTGATTGTCAACCGGGGGGGGGGGGGGGGGGGGGGGGGGGTCGTGATTGTCAACGGGGGGGGGGGGTGTTCGCGATTGTCAACGGGGGGGGGTGGGGGGGGTGGAGGGACCGCGGACCGATGACGGGGTTGCGCGATCGTAACCACTGACGGCGGGGGGGGGGGGATAAAAAAATAAAAAAGGTGCCGGATCCACCGTTGGAGGTGCCGGATCCGACGTCGGAGGTGCCGGAACATGTTCCGGCGTGTTCCGGCCCAAATTAAGCCCTGGATACTGACGCCAAAGGTACCCTCCCGCGTCTGTGTGAAACGATCTGGGTTCTCATAAACCCGTTTGCGGTGGTAAGAGACGAGCAGAGTCTACAGCGTCCGCTCGCAGAGCAGAGTCTACAGCGTCCGCAGTCTACTGTGAAACAATTCACTCCAAAAAGGGTTATGGTTAGGGTTAGGGTTAGCGTAATCTATCACCGTGACCGGGTTATTATTGGAGCGAATGGACGCTGTAGACTCTGCTCTGCGAGCAGACGCTGTAGTTGGGATGAGAACGGGCTGCGGTTGAGTATGTGGGGATTTTTTCGGCCGCAATTGGGTTTCACATTTTTAAAAGTGGTGGGGACAAAATTCAAATTATAAATAGTGGTGGGGACATGTCCCCCCCGTCCCCCCCGTAATCGACGCCTATGGCGGGGACCCCCTACTTATATATATATTGTGTAAAATTGTGTTTTATATTAAACTGGTCCTATAGTGCCATGTATAAATATACCTTGTTATTGTGCATTCAATACTAAGATATTCAAATAATACACAGGTTCATATATTCATGTGCAAGGTACAGTGAGTAGGGTGGCCATGCCACTGCCATTCATAAACATAATGTAGCGTCTGCCAGGACGCGTTGGAAAGACGACGCGGTGTTGTTCAGCAAACAACATTTATTGTTGCAACAGAACAGGTTACTGTCGGCCGTAACCACGCCAAAACAACTCCAACATAAAGTTAGCCGTAACTCTCCTAATGTTTCTCGTGCTCAACCCAGGCTCGCTCACACACACACGCACGCGCACTCACACAGCCCTCATTCCGTCAAAAACTACAACACCACACTGGATCTAGCTAGAGAGGAAACAAAACAGGCACGCCGCACACACTTGTTTAAGAGTAGTAGACGTTACGTTTTGAGTGGATGGGGAGCGCGAGACGCCGAAATGGATGCCAATAATATTCTGAATGGAAAGTTTACTTTTAAAAAGTTGCCAAATGGTTCCATTGACAAGACCAAAGTGATCTGTGTGTTTTGTCGTTGTGAACTGAGCTATCATCGCAGCACATCCAGTCTGAAATACCATTTGATGGCTGGAAGCACACAGCTGATGCGAATTCTCCGCCCCCTCATCAAAGCCAGGCGACAACTTGCACAAAGCAAGTCGATCCACTTTTCCATGTTGATAAGAGCATTAAAATGAGAAAAAATAATGGGACAAAAAGAAATCAAGGGACATTTAGAATAGACAAAAATGTGCGATTATTTGAGATTAATTGCGAGTTAACTATGACATTAATGCGAATGCAGCACTAATATATATATATATATATATGTATGTCTATTACATATGGAGTAATGTAACAAAAGTAATTTCCCCCTGGGATTATTAAAGTATTTCTGATTCCGATTCCTCGTTGATGGGACATGTTGTGAATGAACCAGTGCCCAGCTTGAAAGAGCTCCTGTGTGTCGCTGAATGTGTGCATTGCTGACTGAAAGACATCTTCTGCCTCAATGTATCTGTTCACTACAGTGTGTTGGATTCATGTTAATGTGTATTTAAAGACATTTCAATTTGTGGAAAAAATTGCGGGGAGAACATAAAAAAAAAAGTCTAATCAACCAAAACTTTCGCGACCCCCCCCCCCCCCCCCCCTGCAGTACCTCCGCGGACCCCCTAGGGGTCGCGGACCCCCTGTTGAAGACCTCTGTTCTAGAACACTCAATGGCAGTTTTTCGGTGCTGGATTTCGATCGTGTACCCCTCGCTTTTGTAGCCTAGTCCTAACTAGACCTTGGTACTCATTTCATTCATACTAAAGGTCTAGCAATGCTGTAGAGACAAACGATGTCTCACTTGAAGGCGGGTGCTGTTGAAGTTTAAAACCTATTGGCTCTGCCCAGTGCCAATCTGGATCTGCCTTAACCAATCGCTAACGTTTGGTCGTGACGTATTTCATGCGCCAGAAACCACGTTGCGCGCAGTATACAAACGGCAGATGCAGTGAGCATTAGCATTAGCCTCCGCCCGCCTCCGTACTTACGCTCAATCACTGAAATTCGCGCACGACCTCTACGTCACTGTTCTCAGGCCGCGCCTCCTGTTCGCTGATTGGACCGCAGATTTTGGGGAAAAGAAATCGTTCTAACATAGTAGCATCGCCAGACCTTAGTATGAAGTGAAATGAAATTTGAGCGGAAGTACGTAGGTGGGCGGAGCCAGGCTATCGCTTTTGGGGAAAAACTCCCAAGTCCCAAACCGAAAAAAGAAACCTTTCACAGTTGTAGCCAAGACTGGTCAACATTTCGGTATGTAGCTATCACTGAGGCTAGCAAGTTTATGCTCAAAGAAAAAAATGGATAGCCAATGAACCGCTGCCCGACATGTCAAAACCTAGATGCATCGGCCATATGAGCTCCCAGTTGCCAGAACAGACCAAATCGGCCTGGTTTAACAGTGTTTACCAAGCCCGCAAAGCTAAAGTGCATTCTGGATTTAGTAGGCTGCTCTCCTGACAAAAGTGTCTTCTTACCAAATTACTGATTTCTCACCATAGGAACATTGCAAAAATGTAATATGCAGTGATTCTGAGATGGAACCCCTGAGTTGTTGTCTTATGGGAATGAAACTAATATCTGATACTTGATGCTGTTGATGCTACAGCGATTTGAAGACATACTCTCCTATTAAACCCCATTGCAACTACTGCAGCATTGTCTCTGTGTGATGTAATTGTTACAGAAATCAAGTTTAGCTGTGGCAAAGTGAAAATACTACACAAAACAGTGTTTTAGGCTGTAGTTTTACTTTAAGGTCTATGCTTTAGCTTTTGTACTTTGTTATTACAATAGATTGATTATTGATGGCTTGAGTTATTTGATTAAGTTGCTTTCGAAGCGTGCAGTTGTCCTATCAACCAGACTTGTGTGAAGGCTTCCCATGCTTTTACAGTGTTTTGTAGTGTTGGGATAACAAATTCAAATGCATTACTGGACTGTTTCCAATTTCGTTTCCATTGTGCGTTCAGTGATGGGCCTTAAGGGCGATCAAGGTTTGTTTGAAGTAATAGAGCTTAGTTGTTGACGAGTTCTGGCATGCATGTAGCCTGTCAAGCAGGCATCATGGGACCAGGAGATGCTCCCGCGGATCTGTCAGTAGCATGTGACTGCCTCAAGGAACTGGTCCAATGGTGAGATCCTGCTTCTTGACACGTCGTTGCAGTGGCTGGACACTTGCATGGCAGGCCGTGCATTGCGACTCTTCAATTGCCACTTAGAAGCTACTTTAGTGAAAAAACACACATGACAATATTACACAGTGTAAAACCATTTGTTTCCCTCTGCAGAAAGTGTTGATTCCTGTCTCAATTCAACTTTTGTGGCGTACAGAGAGAATTGTTAATCACATGTGCCAATCTACATTTACTTTTTACCGTTGCTGGCATCTTAAACACTAATGTATTCCTGGAAACACGTTACAAAGGGCACCTTTCAACATAATGGGTAGAATACTTCAGTATTAATTTAATCAATAGTTCCAGCCGTACTTAATAGCACTGTTTTGTTGTTATATGTATTTGTATCTGTTCTAGGGTTGCACATTTTAAGCACTTTCCTTAATCGATCATTGGTAACATTAGTGATCAATCAATCGATTAATCATATTTCAAAAAACGTAAAAATGTTGATGTTATACCAAACCAACGGATACCAAAGGATTTTTTTTTTATACCTCAATCAAAGCTTTATTTCCACAGCAACATATTACATATTATCTGACAGCATTGCATAGCCTATGAAACATATAAAGATGTAGAGGCCTAGACATATTAAACACATTCAATATAACGTTAATTGAATATCAGATTACATGCGGAGCTCGCTCATAAAAATAATCTCTGCTAGGCTCATATAGTCTTAGAAGAAAGACACTCAAAAACAACCAAATGTTACGCTGCAACAAGAGAATAGAACCAAACAACCAGAACAAATATCTCAGACTCGGTGTCCTGTAGGGGTGAGCAGATCGATCCCAAAATATCGATACTACAGATGCTACGTCTCGTTTTTGACGGGGGGGGGGTGCGCGCAATAGTAACACACCGCGGACCTACGACCGACGGGGGGGGGGGGGTGCACGCGATTGTAACACTCCGGCCGACGGCGGGGGGGGGTGGTGCGCGCAATAGTAACACACCGCGGATCTACGACCGGCGGGGGGGGGGGGGGGGGGGGGGGGGGGGCGCGGTGTGTTACTATTGCGCTCTCAAAAAGGAGGACAAATACGCATCCGGCTTGATGTTGCGCCGGACGCCGGACAGGGCTTTGAAAAACCGGACAGTCCGGCCTAAAGCCGGGCGCGTATTTGTCCTCCTTTTTGAACCCGCGCCCCCCCGGGAGAGTGTCCGTGCCCCCCAGGGGGGCGCGCCCCACCGGTTGAGAACCACTGTTCTACATTGTACCCATTTCATAAAAAGTAGAACTGTCTGTGAACACATCTTAGTGCACTCTGCTGTTGTACTCTCTGTGACCTCAAACAACGAAAATACGCACCGCGCCTGACTACCGGTGCCAATCCAACATGGCTGAACGAAAGAGGAGCATCGTATGCTTTTTTTCTTCTACACAAATAATTTTGTGGACTTTGTTTATTCAAAAAACTTTTGTTCATGTTTGCACATTCAATTTACAATAATAAAAACTATATTTTTGTTACTTGCCTTTTAAAACTGTCCTGTGTTTTAACATGCACCTGATTAAGTAATTAACAGTGGAAAGCAAATGCTTGCTACATACATGCTTCAGATGGGAATCAAACTGGGGTCTCACAGGTGGCAGGTAGAAATTCAATTCTATCACTCACCTTACAATGCTAACCTTTGGCAAATCATTTAGTGGTCATGAAAATGTATTCAGTTTTAGCCTATTGATTATGCCTTCACCTCATTAATCATGACACACTGCTCTCCCCTACATGAAAGTACATAAGCTGCTTTTAATAATAAAAAGTATCGGTATCAGTATCAATATCAGCGATTCTGGCCCTATATTACTTGGTATCGGATCGAAACCAAATTTTGCAGTATCGCCTACCCCTGGTGTCCCGATTTCTGCCTACTTGTTCTTGATGATGAAAATTAGCATGTCGACATGGTCAGATGTCAGACGGGAGCGCAGCCTGGTCACAATCAGTCCAGCGGCTGAAAACACCTGCTTGGATGGTACTGATGTTGCAGGTATGCAGAGGTACTGTTGTGCCAGCTTCGCCAGTCTGGGGAATCTCCCAGTGTTGACTTTCCAGACTCACACAATACTTCGCCCGCTTCATTTTCCAAAGTTGCCGCTCTCTTCTTCCAGACCCCAAGATGCCCGACTCGTCATAAAATAGTTATATTGCGCCCTCTGGTTGGGAATGTGAGTCATTGAAACGCAACTAGTAGATTGATTAAATTTCACGTGTTCGATCAAATTCTTATCGACCAATTCATCGATCGTCGATTTGTTGTTGGCATCCCTAATTTGTTCACAATGTGTTTTCCTCTTTGGGTGTGGGGAGGGCACTCTTTTCAAGGAAAAAAATACAACTGTTGATGTACATATGAAGCAAGCTTGGCTTAACAAAACAATAAAACCTTACCTTCAGCAGCAGGTATACAAAAAAAAGTCTGCTGATGCCTACATATTTTCTTGCCTTTCAAAGTTTTGAATTGTAGACAAGCAGAGGCCTGAGCCATTAGGGCTGTAGGGCTTTTGAGAGCAGTCAATCCAAGAGAAATGTGGTCCTGTTCAATCAGACCCGACCATACCTGCTGGTCAGGGGTTTGGCTCGTCAAGGAAATTGTGCAGTGTCTTGTCAAGTTTAGGCAATGGGCATTGGATGATGCATTTGCATATGTTGAATTGAAATTGACTCGAGGCTGTAGGTCAAGCAGGTGATCTGCTTCAAAGGATTTCACCAGTCTGTATTTTCCTTTTTACATATGTCATCAGAGAAATCATCATTACAAAGATAAGGGTTGTCCTCTGGCAAATTGCCCTTTCTTTTTACACACCAAAGTTGCAACGTGTTATAAATTCATTTATATATGGGATCTTACTAAAGAAGAGATAAAATAGGTGTATGGTAATTTACTTATAATTATAATTAGTCGTTATCAGTTTGTACAGTTGAAGTTCTTAGTTTGAGATGAGATTGTAGATGTATTACATGTAGGCCTAGTTATAGTTTGCCATTACTGCAAATGTATTTATTATTAATTATTATAGTACTTCATTATTAGGGCCTAGTAATTCACGAGTAACGCTTCAAAACAATATTTCAAACTATTTTAAGATTTCCGGTCAATAGCCAATGTGAGGCCCCTAATTTAGCAAATTGTAGCCATTCCTGTCTATCATCTCATTTGACTTGTTACCACACACACACGTTTGTACATCACCTGTTTTTTTTTTCCTTGATGACATGTTCTCTTTTTAAAATTATTGGTTTCACATATCAAAGCGACAACCTACCACCAGCACAATGGAGCTAATGAGGTATGTTTCATTTCTTTAACTTATACTACACTATTAACACTAACTTTAACTCCTTCTTTAACTTACATTACACTATTACACCATTGTAGAGGCTAAGGCACATACCTGGGCTCCTCCTGTTGAGGGCGGAGAAGAAGGTGAATCTGTCATGGAGCCAGATAAAGAAACTGCAGTAGCTCAACTCGTGTCCGCTGCCAATACAGTAATGGATGCTCTGTCCAGGTTTTCTAGTTGCATTTGAACATTCTAATCTCTTGGCCTGCTGTTGTCTTTTGTCCTCGGGGACTACTTTCGATGTAGTAAAACTGTCAGGTTTGCAGTTATGAGCCAGTTTTAGAGACCTCCTGTTCTGTGACAGTAGGTCAGTGATGGACTGTTTATTTGTTGGGTTTTTCTGTGTTGACAGTTAACACTCAAGGCAACCACCTATGCCTGTACCACCTACCTCCCAAATGTTACTTGGTTCGTAGTTAGTCAATCGAAGTATTTTTTTTATCTCATACATGTAAATTCTGGTACTAAGGTGTGTGTGTGTGTGTGTGTGTGTGTGTGTGTGTGTGTGTGTGTGTGTGTGTGTGTGTGTGTGTGTGTGTGTGTGTGTGTGTGTGTGTGTGTGTGTGTGTGTGTGTGTGTGTGGAAACTTGCCAAGCTGTAATGCATGACCAACTTCCTGTGACAACTCACTACTGTTCAAACACTCACATCCTCTCTTTATTCCTCCTCATCTCAATCGTCATCTTCATGTCGCTCTTCCTCTCTCTCTCTCTCTCTCTCTCTCTCTCTCTCTCTCTCTCTCTCTCTCTTGCTGTCACTCACTTTCCCCATGTTTATGTGCTTCCTGAAGACATTGCCAGACTATTGCCTGCCTAGCATTAGCTATGTTTAACTAGATTTAAACATTGCCTTTTGTGTCTTAGTCTAGCATTGTTTTTTGGGGGGCAAAAACAAGATTAAATGGAATCATAGGGCCACCCTGTTGCTCTGCACTGTATTATGCATTCTTGCTATTGTGCCATCATTTTTTCTTCTAAAACATCTGTGTTAACAATTGAAACATCAAATGAAAAAAACTGTCCTTCAGTTGTAAAGAAGGCCAAGTTGCATAACGGATGTCTGTGTAAACCGATGAAACCCCCTTCTACTATACAGCTTTTATTTCAGAAATGCATGTGAGCAAAGTCATTGTTCACATTCTATGTCTTAACGTCTTGCATAAAATGGAACATTAAAAAAATGCTTCATGAGTGAAAAGTATTTCAAATGACTAGGGATATGTAACAGGTGGCTAAACCGGCTTTAACATGCAACTTTTCTGTCCGGCAGCCCAGAGTTGTGCATGTTCTGCCACCAGTAAGTCCAAAGACTCACTGATGACGCTCAATGAGTGCCTTCACTAGTGAAAGAGAAACGGGGTGTGCCTCAGCAACGGTGATGTCCTTTATTTGTGTCACCATGTCTAAACAAAGCCAACTGCCAGTAGTTTTTGAATTTCAGCGTGAATGGATGTTCGCTTTCGGTGCCTTTTTGCATGGTTAGATCAGGGTTTCCTACAGCTGTCTATAGGCGGGGGGGCGGCGCAGCACCTCCGCTAAATGACCAACCGCCTCTACAAATAAATTATTCATTATTTTCAAAACCCTCTCTTCTGCTCTCTTTCCAACTCTCAAATCTGGAACATAGCAGCCTCTATAAACTGTTTGATTTGGTTATTATAATGCACAGGATTATTTCTTTTAAACCCACGATTGTTTGACTGAGAGAATTTGAGTCGACTCGGAACGATGATTCGATGATTCAAATACTAGGGTACAGCCCTACGCTACTGCTTTTCTCTGATGCATTTCCCCCCCTCCACTCAACTTTTTTTTCATGGGAAACCCTGTAGTTGCAAGGTTTGTTTTGATTCCTCAGTGGTTTCTTCGCTTTCTACTAAACTTGACAATTTGTAGGGTAGGATATAATAGGAAAAAACCTTTTGTTCCAATTCATCCTTTACATCATGCATTAGAGAGCCCAAATGCGATTCTATTTCTCATTTCCCCTTTTTGTTTTTGCGTCTTATCTGTGTCATATCTCACTGTGGGCATGTCTTCTCTCGATCTTTCTTGTTTTCCTCCGTTTCTATTTTTTTGTTATTTCTTTCCTTGGCTCATGTTTGTTCTGTCTCTCTCCTTCCCCCCCCCCCCCATGTTAAAATGCAGGAACCCATCTACAGCTTTCTACCAAGCCTTCCCATGTAGCAGGTTACTGGGGTCAAAACCCCTCGGCAATAGGTATGAGCTTGGGTTGCCTGGGTGTGTGTATGTGTTCACACATGAGTCAGCCTGCACTGAACAACTAAGCCTGACCTCGCTCTTGAGTTTTCATGCATGAAGGCTGCATGGCATTGTGGGTGACCACCTTACTGGCAGATCCTGAAAACTCTGTTTTTATATCTTTATATCTTCATGTGAATGAAGATATAATGCAGTCCTTTTGAAATGAGGAAGTCCACCACTCAAGTCCCCATTTTTTTTACATTGTTACAATAGACAGTTTTTGCACCTTGGTCTGCTAGGTCATCAATTAGCAGGTACTTATATGCTTATATAAACAATTGACCTACAACAAAGCATTGAATAAGATAGTTGATTGATAATAAAGCCTCACCTGTTTAATTATTGCCATGTCATTTATGTAGAGTAATTTACTGGCATAAAACATACAATGCTTGTATGTATAGTACTAAACAAGGTAAAAATGGCTTAGCTAATAAATGCATGTTAGATTGTGGCGTGTACGCCTCCGTGTTCATTTCCAAACACATCATTAGATGCGGCTTTTGGCTTGTACTCTTTAAAGTCCATAGCAGTAAACACTTAATGTCACATCAATAAGCATGCCCGAACATACCTGCCTGTGCATTTTTAATCAGGCATGGCTCATGTTATGCAATAGTTTTACATTTGCATTTAATGCTAAACGGTGTGGTTGCCTTGTTTGACTCTAGCGTTTGGGCTCCTGTTTGTTCCCATTCCAACAAGAGTGCCTTTAGGCTCTTGGTGACTAACAGTACAGGCTTTATTCACAACTGTTTAAACTAACCGCTAGTAAACTCTGATGGAAGCCACCACAATCCACCTTCTTTTGTTTCTGGCTCGCTTGCCGGCATGGTGGGGCATGTTCAAGTGGGGTACGAGCTCGTAAACAGTTGGAGGGCATAATGGAGCATTCCAGAAAGTGATGGCTTTGTGGAAATCGTAAAAAAACAACAACTGATGGGTGTTGTTCTATGAAATAATTTGGTGGTCAGTGTGTGTGTATGCATGGCCGTGTGTGTGCGTGCATGTTGTATCTAGCAAAACTTATGCTAAGTCACCCTAGAAACAACTTGCTAGTTTTAATTTTATCCTGGAACAAGAGGGCTAGTTCATTTTTTTTCCAGGGAGCTTTCTAAATTGGAAGTTCCACTCACAGCATTTATAAACATTCTTGGAAAGCTACCTGGTAGCCCTCTGAATTAAATCATTGTGAGGTTGTGTTCGGTGTCCACTAAAGCAGCAGCAGCAATCGTTTTGCAACCCTCAATCCCAAGAAGTCATAAAGAACAGCTTTGTGATTATGGGCAATAACATACTGATTTATTTATACAGTGAATATAGCAGACAGGTAATTTGACTCAGACTAGGTATGCTGCCTTAAAATAAGGGCAAACAAACAAAGGAGAGGTGTAGAAAAAATGGAAAAAGCAAAGATTAATGATTCTGTTGTTGGAGTCCTCATTTCAACCTGGACAAATTCCCATGTCATCTCGGGGCCACTTGATTTATTATCAAGATCTGTGTACTAAGCATACCTTAAAGTAACCAATGCAATTAAATTTCAGTGTTCTGTTAAATAGCATATACTACACTATGTCCTCAATTTTAAATGGCTTAAGTCTAGAGGCTTCCCTAGAGGCAACCCCCTGCAGATAAATTACTTTGTGCCTTTGGTTTTACTTGATAAAGACCATCTCTGATTGTTTACTTGATATTGTTTATCAATTGTTAAGCATTGTGGAACAGATGAACCAGACAATTTGTCTGTTCGTGGACAGATAACCAGGTGTGTTAAGTCTGCAAATCATGATTGAATCCACGGCAGCCCAATGTGACTTGACTCCGGTGTACTGCAAATCCGGCACCTCCCTAAATCAAAGTCCTCTAAGGTGACCCCAATCTCTTCAGGAATGGCATAGCACAAACGCGACGGCCGTTTTGATCCTAAGGTAAACGCCCCGTTGTTTCTGAATACAGGTTCGTGGCAAGGCGCTGTTAATCCCCTAGAGGTAGCAGCACCGTTACCATTCAACACTTGAACAAGGGCTCCTTAATCCTCAATGAGCCCAAATGAGTGTCACAAGACCGCATTGCTTACAAAGAATCCGAGGGTAGGTGAGAAATGTTTTGTGAGAGTTACTTGATCTTGTATTTGTCTGGAGCGAAACCAATTTAGGCGGTCATTAGTGATTTTTTTAAAATGTATTTATTTTTTTAAACGGTCTTCCCAACTGTTTGCATATGAAGTTGGACGGTTGTCAAGGAGGGGCCAGGCGGCGGGGGGGGGTGTGACGCTTTCTCTCGGCCTGACGAGAGCTCATCGACTAGTAACAGAACCACACAGCTGGTTGTTTTCTAAAAGCTCCAAAGCCCCAAAATGGGTTAAAATAACAAGAACTTTCATAACCCTCTTGAATTAACTGTGAACCCGGAGAGGGGGCTCGCATCCCGCTTGGCTGATCCGTCTGCTGTCCTTGTGACTCCCCGGGATGGCTCTCCACCGCCATGGTCGGACGGTCGTCTGTGCCTCCCCCCGTGGTGCCAGCGGTGGTGGTCGCGTGTCTGAGGAGGACAGCCAAGCAGACTCCTGGGGTGTCATGTTGGTGGTGATGGTGATAGTGGTGTGGTGGTAGGGGGGGGAAGACATCTGGAGGGGCTGTGAGGCCAAGCGGTTATGCAACGGCAGAGAACATAAGTGCTCCAGTTCCTTCGGTCTGTTTACAGGGAAGCGTAGGCACCCTGCTCATTAAAACGGATTTAGCACCGCAGAGATGGACACAGTTCCCAGCTTCCATGCTCTAAATGTTTCCTCTTTTGCCATGTTTAACGGCTGTAGTACAGATTACATAATGTAATCCTGTCCACAACAACACTGCCATACATTTTTTTTAGTAACGTTGGTTTGTAAACTGTGTCGTTTGAGAACTCTGAAAGGAACAATGGGACATTTCAGCATCCTGCAATTGTCACAACTGAAACAAATCAATGTTTGGAACCCATATGTGTCTGACTTTTCCTGTGAGTGTTTGTGCTTAACACCTATATGCAAATTCTGGCACATACCTTTAAGCGCGCATCACGGTTAAAAATACACCTTGTGTTGTGTGTCCTGTTTTTCTTCTATCCAGGTTAATGTACTCAGGTTGCCCATTCATTTCTCAGAACTTGGTCACTAGAAGCTGTTGATGACTTGGAAGCCCAGCCGTGTTGCAACCCAGAGGATCAGATTATTCACACCTACCAGTCCAAAAAGGCCTCTCCAGCCACTTTGTTAAATCAGGTCTTATGACAGCAAATCCTCATCCGCCCTGCCGGCCCACAGCAACTAATTATGAATGTCACACTGCAGGGATACTGTACTGTGCAAATGTACTCTATACTGTATTCTGCAAATGTTTTTTAAAATCATTCAGAAAACTGCCAATATCAGTTATCAAAGGTATTTTGGGGAAAACGTTTTTTTTTTACCCAGTTGTGCTGTTGTTTGACCATGAATGCTTACACAAGTTGATATCACTAACTAGGATGGAATACTTTTCCAGTAAATAAACTGACCATAATGTGATCCCTGTTTTATCTAATTTACACAAAAAAACAATCCGTCTTTTAGGTTGCTCCCATAACTGTTCAAATGTTTTCACATTTTACTCAGCCAAGAGAAAAGTGACCTTTGGCTAACCATGACTTGTGAGAGAGAAACAAGATGGGCTGAATGACAAGAACAACTAATTCAAGAAAATTAAAATAACATGATACAGCATACAAAAAATAAAAGCCAACTAATATAATTATAAATATGGATATGGCCTTGTTATAAATTGCAAGTGACCGTAATTGCCTCCAGTCACTATGGATTTTTATCCAAACAGTGTTGACTCTCTGCTGGCCTCAGCTGGCGTAACAACGCTACTGCAGCTCCGGAGTTGATAGAAAAGACCTGCATTAGTTGCAGTAGTGCCCAACTACTGTGTCTGTGCATTTGACAGTCCGATAATGGCGAGATAGCAGTGATTTGCGACTGTTTTTCTTGTTATTTTTGCTCCTTTTTACCCATCACTCAACTCACTCCCTCCACTGTTTGCATTGAGGTATGAATGAATGGATGGATGGATGGAGTGGTGGGGGGTCTACCACCAAAAGGCTGGGGTCTACCTTATTCAGCTGTGTCTCCTCCTGTGTTTGTATACATGCACCCCCCACACCCACCCAAATTATATTCATTTGAATCCTCTGATGAGAATGGTGTATTTTGTTGTCTTTTACCGTGCTGATAGGGCCCAGAGACGATGCCGTGGCTTGAAGTACCCCAGGGCTGGTTCATTTTCATATTCATATTTGAAACATTCATCACTCCTCTCCAGATTTGCCCCATCTTGTCAGAGCATAGCAGTTTGAGTGCCTTGCCCTTTAGATCCTAGTAAGCTCTGTGTAATTGACTGCCAAATGGTCTCACATTAGGTGGGTAGAAGGAATCTATTTATTGATCAATCGGTTTGTGATTGCACTGGGGGGGGGGGGGTGGTTGCACACGTTGCACACGTTCCTCAACTCTATTTGAGTTGGCAGGGGAGGTCTACGTATTGTGGTGGACACCCAGCCAGAGGTCCCTTACATAAAGGGTCACATGTTCCTAATGTGATACCAAATGGTCTCACATTAGGTGGGTAGGAGGAATCTATTTATTGATTGATCGATTTGTGATTGCACTGGGGGGGGGGGGGGGTTGGCACATGTGTGCTCTGTTTGAGTTGGCGGGAGGACTACGTGTTGTGGTGGACACCCAGCCAGAGGTCCCTTACGTAAAGGGGCCACATGTTCCCCAGCAGAATACAAACGTACAGCATGGGTTGTTTTCCTTGGATGCTAAATACCAACAAGTCAGACGAGGCTGTGTTGTCTGCTGCACACTTCATTTTATCCCCTCTACGCCAAATCTCTCATTTGCCTGACAAGCAAATTCAACTGCCCAGCCTGCCTGCGTCTGTTTTTGTTGCTGATAAAACCACATGCCTCTCTCAGTTGGTGGGCATTCTTCTATTTCTGTTGGCCCAGATGTGCTAACGACCGTATCTGTTTCCGACTGTTCCCTGCCTAATCTGCACAAAGTTTTTGATTAGACTGCTCTTATGGTGATGAGGGCATGTTTTACTCTGTTGTAATTATACAGCAGCTTGATTATTCTCAACTATCACTTTTACATGTGTCCTGGTTTGAATATAAAGTAGGTCAGCCCTGTCACTGTGGAAATTATAGGTTTGTTGTTTAGTCAGTGTGGAGAAACAAAAGTTTAAATGGTGAAATACACTTTGGTTGTAAGAACCAAAATAAATAAAGATAAATAGTTTGCTTATAGTTGGCTACTCGTTTGCTTTACATCTGAAAAGCTAGTGAGTAAGGAAAAGCAAAAAAAAAAAGTGTTACACCTGGATATTAATACAACATTCAATAAATATTGATAGTTGGCATACTTGTTATCATAGCCTTTCACATGGCTCGATTTTTGTAAGCCTTGTGGCCAGCATTGGGTTTTCATTCTTAAAATCTAAATAATAATCAAATTTGAGGAAAGATTGGATAAAAAGGTTAACATATCCAAAACATGTGGTGTGCTGCTGATGTAACCTATGTGACAACTTCAGCAAATAGGACAAATTAAAGAGTTGGCGCACAATGAATTCACAAAATCATATTTTGCTGTGCCATGCGTGTTGGCCTACGTGCACGTTTTTGAGAGTGCACATGGCGAATGGCCGTACTTCGGGCAGGCAGAAGAGTATAAGAAAGTATTGATTTTAACTGTCTAAACCACATTTCATGTTGCGATGACGCTTGCTTTGATGTGGCGGACTGTTAAAGCGTAGTTATAACCTTTGTATTTCTCGTGAAGTGACTCTGGGAAGGACGTGACTCCTCCCCCTGTGTTGACAAGCATGCATGACGCGAGGCTTTTAAAAGCCTCCACACACTCACTCCTCAACCCAAACCGTTTGTCTTGCCAGTCTCCACGAGAGGGAAACGTGTGTGTGTGTGTGTGTGCACATTAACTTAACCTCGGGCTTGTTTTTCGGAGTCAAACCGCCTGGACGGCCACCATGCGCTGCAGAATGAGCTACAGCCTCCCCTGCTCGCCCATAACCTCACCTTCATGCTCGGCCGCTTGGTCGCGTACAGAACGAGATGCCTCAGGTAGGGCTGTAGTATGGACTACGTTCAGCTCATGTAGTTTGTGTGTGTGTGTGTGTGTGTGTGTGCGTGCGAGAAGACCTCTTCTCGTGGTTTAGGAAGAAAGTGAGACGTGTGACCAGAGGTTTGAGGCTTTCAGACACTCCGTGCGCTCCTGCATGCCCCCCCTCCCTGCAGCCGCCGGGTCCCGGCCGTGCAGCCGTGTCCCGCTGCACGTAGTGGGGGAGGACGTGGAGACCGCGGGTCCTGGGACCACGGGTCCTAGAGACCGCGGGGTGGGAGGAGGGCAACCTTTCCCGAAAAGGACGACGACACGAAGTCGTTAAAATTGAAACCGTCGGTGCGGACGGAATGTCCACTGGCTCGGTTCCCTTACGGCGTTTAACCTCGCAGTGCCACAAAGCCACCGCGTGTGTGTCATCAGATATTTGCATAGCGACCGTCTTGTGTTCAGACTGTTGTGTGACGGTTTTCCCCAAGTCAGGCTTTAACCTCGTGTCTGCCGACACAAAGTGTTGCCCTTCTTTTACGGGGGAGTTTGAAAACATGTGGCGAATTCCTCACCCCCCGTAGCCCCATTAAGGTCTCCTCGTGTCCGGATCAAAATGAAAAACGACTTCGCAGCACCGTCTAGTGGGACACACGCACGCAAGCCTCCCGCCACGTTTTATTGCGCACCCACATCCAGGCTGGGCGTCTCCGTCGTTTTTTGTGTCTGCGCGCGAGGCGGCGGGGAAACAATACCGTCCTTTGTTGTGGGCGTCAGTGTGGGACTTTGTGCAAAACCGCGCGAATAGCGAATAAAGCGTCGCGTTTATCCGCCGAAGAGCGAAGTAAGTGTCGCGTTTTTGGGGTTTATGTTGCAACGTGGTTGCAATGCTGCGTAAAAAACAACAAAAAACAACCTTTTTATGCCTGTCGTTTAGGTTTTAGTTTTGTCGTCAGACGCGTTTGTTTTATCCACGTTTTTAAAAAAAAATCAAAATACAAACCGGAAAAGGGGGACCTAAACATCTGCCAGTTGTGCTTCCTTCCAAGAGTCCTGCTTCAAGACTGGGCGCGTTATCGTCCAGCGATTGTAATGGGATTTTAACCAGCCACATGTATATATCGGGTTCATTACAGTGTTATTATCAGGGTTTATCCACTCAAATTGAGTGTGTTTGATTGGGTGGTATCTCAAATACGAGCTCTTTGTTGTAATGCTGACATGCGGCATGCTTTGCATAATGCCTTATCTTGTGGATATTCAGTGATATGGCCAGGATTTCTAAGAGCGGAGCGCTCCCCCTTTCTTTTTTCCCCCCCTCTGTAAATAGCTCAATACACAGTGCAGAGAGGTGATGGTGTATTTGTCTTTCCTCCACCTATCTCCATAAAGAAACGCAGATTTAATAATGGCAAATTAGGTGGGTTATATTTTACAATTGCGCTTGATCTTTTGTGGCCAGTATACAGAGGTGAGGATCATGGGTTTTAAATTACCAGCATTGTATTTAGACACACACTGCTTGTACATGTCTCTCCCTGTGATGTCCCAGTGAGTTCATCATCAATCCTCCTGGGGCCCTGTGTGGCAGCCAAACGGCTTAATTACAGGATACGTGTTGATGAATTGATGAAGTGATACGGTGTCATAACTGTTGCATTCTCTTCTTTCCACAGTGCGTCTGGTGCCAGTGTAGTTGCCATCGACAACAAGATCGAACAGGCCATGGTGAGCTCTTCAAAGCCAATGCACTCTAATGACATGCAAAGTCAGCGTCTCTCTATATGTCACAATTTTTTCTTGCCGGCGGGCCATTTGAACTCATCATTCTCTCTCGCTCTCTCACAGGACTGGTCAAGAGCCACCTGATGTACGCCGTGCGTGAGGAGGTGGAGGTGCTGAAGGAGCAGATCAAGGAGCTGTACGAGAGGAACTCGATGCTGGAGGCGGAGAACGCCGTGCTCAAGTCCCTGGCCAACACAGAGCAACTGGGCCAGCTGTCGAGCCAGCAGAGCCCCGGAGGAACCGCCTCCCCCCCGCAGCTGCAGCACCTCACCAACGCTACCACCACCGCCCTGAACAACAACAACAACACAAACGCCATTCAGCACGAAGGGGGTCAAAATAACCCCCATACACCCAATGTCACTTCAGCGTGATCCGCCCCCCCCCCCTCCCCTTACACACCCTGCAATTCCCTCCATACGCAAAAAGACGCACTCACTCACCCATGCCTCTCTCAGACAGGAGAGGAGGAGGAGGACATTGTTTGAAAAGGAAAAAAAGAATAACATCAACTCTACAACCGTCATCCTCTTTGCTCCCTGAAGCCGATGGCTCCTCCCTGCGTCTGAGATGGTCTGTTTCTGGGCTACCTGCAACCCCCTGCGGCCCGCAGCCGAGAGCGCACGAAGCCGCGCCTGCCCCCCCCTAGTATTGTTGAGCCCCCCAGCTCCCTGCCATGGATAGCTTCCAGTACAGCTGAGAGATTAGCAACAAGAACCGCAACAGCAGCACTGTGAGGCCTGTTTTAGCAGGAGTAGGGCTGATGGAGGTGATGGGGAGGGGTTGTGTGTGGGGGGAGCTTGGTGACGGGGTGAGACAGAACACGGCGTCTCCTCCAAGCATCTCCAGAAGAGCCTTGGACTGTCCCACAACACCTCCCTTTGCTCCCTCCGCCCAGCGAAATCTTCAGAGGCCAGGAGGAAGGAGGAGGCACCTGTCAACCTGAAGGAGATGGCGCTTGTTGAAACAGGCTGCAAGGAAAACAAGTTGTTTAGCCAAG
>JAOPHQ010004335.1:0-92092 GCA_030340625.1 Merluccius polli
GGCCTCACTGCTGTAGACAGCCCCCAGGACCACTGGCGCTGGCTCCTGCCTTCTGTAAAAAGTTGTGACCGTGTATTGATGGCGTTGGCCCGCCGGTGGCCCGTATCTGGCCCGGTGGACACTTTTAAACAATGGGCTTGACTGCTGCAGAGTGCTTTGTTCAGCGCTACACAAAGCCAAGCAGGATCCACTGCTATAGATCCAGCTGTCGCTATTGTGAGTGACTGAGAGAGAGAGAGGTAGAGGCCAGAGAGAGAGGTAAAGGTAGAGAAAGAGAGGTAGAGAGAGAGAGGGAGAGAGTAGAATCGCTGTGTCATCCTCGGCAGTAAGTCAGCGCTGGGGGCTCCGGTCCGTCCCCACGGCAACACCTTACATAACTCTGCTGCCTCTCATCTATCATCCAGCGACACTGCACTGGCGTGTGTGTGTGCGTGCGCACGCACACACGCGCACACACACACACACACGCACACACACGCACACACACACACACACACACACACACATATATATATATATATATATATATATATATATATATATATATATATATATATATATATATATATACATACACACACGCTTGCACAAGGACCTACTTTATGATTACTTTATGCATCACCTTTGATTGCATACGTGCATTGTTGATTGTTGACAATCGATTGCAGGCACAGGGCAGGAGAGCATGACGTGTTCTGTTTGTCAGTCCTTTCCCTGCATTGTTTCTTAAAATACCTCTCGTCCATCGGTAGCCTGGCGCTCTAATTTTCAGCCAGCGGTGCACTTTATACAGTAACACCTAGACAACAAAGTTGGTCGGCTGATTCGCTCGAGCCTCTTGTGGACCCATGACGACTTCAGATGGGTTCGTTCCATATGACGCACCCACCCACTACACAATGTAGCTTGCAGAAAATGAGGACTACACCATGAACAAGCCTCTAATCCCCAAACCAACACAAAGAATGGAGATCGTCAAAGTCTCATAATTGTGTCATTCTACACACGATACAGTCAGTGTCATTAAGCAGGGACTGATTGGAACACATTTGCCATGTAGGTTATTAGGTGAGCCTGACTCTGAATATGGTGCTTTGAGCAGGTTGTTTTATAGCCTGTTACTGATGTCATCAAAGTGCTGGTGAGCCCATGTAAGTGGGTGGGCTTTGTCGGGTGTATGTGCTTGACACCATTCGATAGGATAGCAACACCACGCTGTGCTCAACATGTCATCCAACGCGGCGCTCTGCTTGCTAATCAATAATCAATATCGCCTGTATGTCCCCCTCTAGACGAGGTCACCACTGCTGTCATCTGATCTCTCTCTATAAGAGATCTATACAGGATCTGGTACTCGGTATCTCGCTTTTGGGACAAGATCTCACTCTTTAGACGGGAACTCGCTCTTCAGTTGAGATCTCGTTCTAGACGGGATCTCACTCTTTAGATGAGATGTCTCTCTTTAGACGGGACCCCGCTCTTTAGATGAGAGCACATTCTAGACGGGATCTCGCTCTCGGGATGGGTTGTCGCTCTTGGGGCGGGATCTCGTTCCTCAAGGGCATTGGTCATCTAAGGAGTGAGATGTGAGCAGCCCAGTTGTTAGCATGTGGTGCTAACTGTCATGTTTCCTTCCAGTTAATAAGCTCTATGAGCTCCATAGCGGAACACTGTCTGCCCTCCCTG
Organism: Merluccius polli; assembly: GCA_030340625.1. Lineage (NCBI taxonomy): Eukaryota > Metazoa > Chordata > Actinopteri > Gadiformes > Merlucciidae > Merluccius > Merluccius polli. Next base: position 1,687 of record JAOPHQ010004335.1, read on the forward strand.
CTACGCACGCTCTTCGACTGGTACGGACGGCAGAGTGGCACTGAGGACGAGTCCTACGAGTACAGGCCTCGATCCAGCACCAAGTCCAAAGGGTACTGACCTCAGATACTTCACTTCCTGTGCTCATCATAATTTTCTTCCTGTTCTCATGAAGTGCAACTTCCTCTCCTAATCATAGTTCACTTCCTGCCCCCCTTATCATTCACTTTCTGTTTTCATCATCAAACCTGCTGCAAACACTTGTTGTGAAGGGGTTTTCGGTGTGTAATCGCTAACTCTTTCTCTTTCCAGAGATGAACACCGGGATAAAGACTACCTATTGGAGCGCAGAGACTTGGCCATAGATTTTATGTTCTGTTTGGTTTCAGTGGAGGTTCTGAAACAGGTAAGACGTCTCTCTATACAGCTCCCCAGGTTTGACAAAGAAACAGTCTGTCCAGTAGCTTATAGCACAGAGGTTACTACTTTCTCTGAACCAACCTCCGTCACTCCTCTCCATGGGATCTAGTTAACAGGAAGTGTATTGATTTCCAGGACTTCCTGTGCTACCTTTGATAACAGGGGAACAAGGGCCAAGAACGCCGCTTAGTTCAACTTTCTTGTGGCTTCTCTACAGAGAGGCAGCTAATTCACTGGCTGTCTGGTCGGCATCAGGAAGGGGGGGGGGGGGGGGGGGGGGATAATACAGTAAACAGACAAAATGGCCGCCCACTAGCCTGTCCTGGGCTTTGGTTGAAACCTGTTTACTGGTCCAGTCGGAGTAGGGCCGGAATGCTCCGATCCAAACCACACACTAAGCCCAAAGCCCCTGGGAGCGTAGCTAAGATGTCCTTGGCTGAGCTCCTGAAGGAAGGGGGGGGAGAGGAAGGAGGAGCAGAGGAATGAGGAAAAGAATGAGGAAGAGGAATGAGGAAGGGAGGAAGAGAAGAGAAGGAGGCTAGGGTGAGAGGGGAGGACTGCAGGGTGGAGCAAATGAGGGAGGGGAGAGGAATGAGGAGGAAGAGGGAGGAGAGGCGGGTGTGGGTGAGGGTGAGGGAGGAGAGACCAAGGAGGACGAGGAGGAGAGAGAGGAGAGGAATGAGAGGAGGGTGGGGGTGAAGGAGGAGAGAGCGAGGAATGAAGAGGAGAGAGAGAGGAAGGGGGGGAGGAGGAGGAGGAGGAATGAGAAAGGGAGGAGGAGGAGATGGAGGGGAGTATGATGCTCCCACTAACGCTAACGATTCCCGCTGCGTCACAGATTCCTCTTCACCCGGTGCCAGATGCTTTAGTACATGAAGTTCTGAACCTGGCATTCAAGCACTTTAAACACAGAGAGGGGTGAGTGCACGCACATACACACTCAACACACACACACACACACACACACACACACACACACACACACACACACACACACACACACACACACACACACACACACACACACACACACACACACACACACACAAGCACACACTGTACAAGTGGTCACATTAATATTAAAATGTTTGTAGAGCTGTTTCTGGTCAACGTAAGCTGTACACTGCATCAGGAAATGATTCACATTTTTATAGCCAGTGAGTAACCTGGTTTTATGGTGTGTATGTATGTGTATGTGTGAAATCTGTGCTATTTTATGAGCTGGCCGCAATGAATGTCACTCAAAGAATACACAGTTGCTTACTTACGATCGGTTTGCACCCCCCCAAGTGCTTGAGAGATGGGAACAGCTGGTTACAGCCAAGTTGAGCAGGAGACACCCCCTGTTTACTTACTGGATTTAAATCGATAACACTCTTTATTCCCAAAAGGGAATGCAACAAAAAACATAGCTAGCGACTGACTGAATAAGGACTGTAGGAGGGGTGATGAACAGGAAGTCTTTATTTACGTTTGTCTAAATCCATTTCCAGGTACTCGGGGCCTAACACTGGGAATGTGCACATCATCGCTGACCTCTACGCCGAGGTCATCGGCGTTCTCACACAGTCAAAGTAAGTCAGCCAAGCTTTTCTGCCTCACGTACCACTCCCAACTGCTTACACAATTTTCGAAACTTCCTTAATCCATAGCCCAGTCATTAGCCCGCTAGCCATCTTGAAGCTTGAACCTTCTAGGGATATACAAATAAAATGGACTTCTTGGAGGTTAGGTCTCTTGGCAGTTATCCACACTGAAGCTCAGCTGTCTTGTATTTTAGCGACCTTAGCCATCGACCATCTTGGGGTTAGTCGTCTTAGCGTTGGCCATCTTGAAGCTTGGCGATCTTTTAGGTTGGCTGCCTGAGACACTATCCATCTTGGGGTTAGCCACCTTTAATCTTAGCGGTTAGCCATCTTAGAATTACCTGCCCTGTTCACCTTGACGTGTGTGTGTGTGTGTGTGTGTGTGTGTGTGTGTGTGTGTGTGTGTGTGTGTGTGTGTGTGTGTGTGTGTGTGTGTGTGTGTGTGTGTGTGTGTGTGTGTGTGTGTGTGTGTGTGTGTGTGTGTGTGTTCAGGTTCCAGGCAGTGAGGAAGAAGTTCATCACAGAGCTGAAGGAGTTGAAGCAGAAGGAGCAGAGTCCCTACGTTCTGCAGAGCATCATCAGCCTCATCATGGGTATGAAGTTCTTCCGGGTCAAGATGTACCCCGTGGAGGACTTTGAGGCCTCCTTCCAGTTCATGCAGGTAACCCCACAGCGCACCTGAGTGTGTGTGTGTGTGTGTGTGTGTGTGTATGTGTTGGGAAGCTGTTACAACCTGTATGAATGTAATACTACAGGTTCATACGTAAGTGAGCTGTAAAATAAACCCTGACAGGGTGATGCAGGACCCAGATGCGAAGAAATCAATAATTTGACACAAAATATAAAAATAGATGTATTTTATTGATTTAAAAATTATTTTATTGCTTCCGCTAAAAAGTCTTCTGCGGTTCGAAATAGGGTCCATAGCAACAGTCTGTTATTCATAGCAGTGGTCTGCTATTCAGAAATAACCAACCATAGAATGCCGTAATTGACCAATCAAGTATTCAGCAAAGCCGTGTAACAAGTAAGGGATCATCCACGATGAGGCGTGCATGTATCTAAAAATAATGCACGACGTGGGGGCTAAGAACCTCCGCGAAGTGCATTATTTTTTGATACATGCACAACTCTGAGTGGTAAGTCTAAGTATAAGTCTCCGCTTATACCATGACCACTTGCGAATCAATACAAATATAAGGGTGTTGATTCATATTTTGAGGTAATTCTGTCTCAAAAGTACAAGAAATACATGGGCCTGACTAATGCCTAATGTCAGTGAATATGAGATTCATATGGAATGCGGACATTGCCTTATTACTCCAATTAATAGAGACGATCTTAGTAACGACCTGGCAACGGGGAAGCTTTCCGGTCCAAGTTGACAGTTACTAACGTTTCTTTTAGCGCATTCATTTTTAGACCGGTGATAAGGCTGCTGATGTTATGACCCGTCATAGCCGTGCATGTTATCGAAAAATAATGCACTCGGGCCATGGTATAATACTATATATAAAATTACCTCTCAATATGGACGGCGTCTCTTGCTTTTTCTTTCCACGCCTTGAGCAACTTTCTGAGAACCATCTAGAATTTATAACCATCTACAATCGTAGGCAAATATACATACTCATCCAATAACATTCCCTATTTATCTGCTATAGCAGGATGTTGGGTCTGCGGTCCCCATGTTTTCAAATCAAAGGCGAGTGTATCCTGCTACCGGTCTAGTTGTGCGTGCGTTTGTTCTAACCTGTGGGTTTTCTCTGGGGGGGGTGGTGCCACCCCTAGGAGTGTGCCCAGTACTTCCTGGAGGTGAAAGATAAGGACGTCAAACACGCCCTGGCCGGCCTCTTTGTGGAGATACTCATCCCTGTGGCTGCAGTAAGGAGAACCACGCACACATACCTCACATACACACATACTCCATTCATCTGTATTGCACAACTCACACACACACACACCTCCTATACACACCTCCATTCATCTATATTACACACCTCACAAACACACATCCCTTCAACTATATTTCAGACCTTGCATGCGTACCTCACATTTTCGACACCATAGCCATTCAGTGTATTTCCATAATGTCTAATCTTCTTTTTATGGTCGTTTGTTCTTGTGATGCTGGGCCTGCTACGATCAGCTTATACGCAAATACAATACAATACAACAATTACCACGCAATAAAATGGGCGCATATCCATTTCTCAAGGGAGGAATAATTTCCATTAAAGAGGAAGAGCATGTTGACAAACGGTAGGTAGGACCAACAAGAGTTGATCCTCCCTACTTCAGTCAGGGTTTTGCAGTATGAAATCACCTGACTTCCTGTGGAGGTCGACCCGACTTCCTGTTTCCATGGGAACGCTAACATGTTATCCCCCCACCAGGCTGTGAAGAATGAAGTGAACGTGCCCTGCCTGAAGAACTTTGTGGAGATGCTGTACCAGACCACCTTTGACCTTAGCTCCAGGAAGAAGCACTCTTTGGTAAAAAGAAAGACGGCAGTTTGCTTGCCCCCCCCCCCCCCCCCGCCCCACCTCTCTCTTTCTCCATCCCTCATTATGTTTCTGTTGTCGATGGTATCTCTCTACCCAGGACTCTTCTCTCTCCTCTCCTGCATTCTCTCTCCTCTCTTATCTCTTTCTTCTTTTGTTCTCGCCTTATGTCTCTCTACACAGGCCCCTCTCTCCTCTTTATTGTCGCTGATATCTATCTACCCAGACTGCTCTCACTCTCTCCTGCTCTCTCTCTTGCTCTCGCTGTCCTCTCCCTCTGTTGACGCTGGTGTCTCTCGCCCCAGGCCCTGTATCCCCTTGTGACGTGCCTGCTGTGTGTCAGTCAGAAGCCGTTCTTCCTCAACAACTGGCACATCTTCCTCCAGAACTGCCTGTCGCACCTCAAGGTACCGGCGTCCACCTACACCTGCCCACCCCACACCCCTGTTGGTCATAGCCCAGACCTTGCTGCAATCACATGATCCCCACCCGAGCCAGACCGGCTTTAGTCTCAGACATCCAGCTAAAACCTCTCCCCTGATAACGGCTAATTCAATAGCAGCCCTTTTAAAGAATCCCATGACTCCCATTAGGCGAGATGTTATGAAATGCTGCTGTTCTCCTCTGGTCATTAGAAACAAAGTCAGGGACACATGGTTCGTCTCCGAGCCGTTATGTGGCTCCCATGCTGTTGGTTTGATTTACCCTCCCCGTCCCCCTCCAGGGGTTTAGTAATCACGTTAAACTACACTCCAGGAACATGACCCCGCCTGGTGAGTATGTATATGTAGAAGGCCACTGTTGACACAAGATGTTTAGGCCGAGCAGGGTGAGGCCTGCTGTCTGCTGTCTATATGAAAAACGTGTTTCCTCTTCTGGGGTAAACAAGCAGGTCTGGGTAAGAATGGCACATGGTCTAATATAATATTTATATTTTTCTTTACAATCCAGCACATTTTTTTTTTTATGCTTGTTTATCACCAGCAATTTAACCAATGGATATATATAAAAATACTTCTCACTGTGCTGTTGTGTCCCTGAACTGTTGCCTAACCCCTCTTTTAAGCCAATCACATCCTGCCTTCCTCTTGTCCAATCATAACCTGTCCAGCCAATCCTCTTGTGAACCAAATCAGAACTCGGCTTTCATGAACCAATCAACACCCAATGAACCCAACCCGCTTGTCGCACGCCGTTCCAGAAAATTCCCTCAAGTCTACCTACCGCTGCTGTTCTTGTCATTGATTAACCTGTCCATTTAAAAGCTCTGCCCCACTGGCCCGGTTCCCTGATCAGATGTGTCCCCTGTCATTCCCATCCTTTCCTTGCCCTGTACTGGTAATTATGTTCCTCTCGGTGGTGCTGAAAGGGTAGTGGTCTGGATGGGTTGTTCTCTGTGATCATGTGGATCGATTTTGTTGTTGTTGTTGTTGTTGTTGTTGTTGGTGTGGTCACCGACGGGGAGGTAAGGTGTGTTCAGGTGGTGGGAGTAGAAGGGTTCTTCTGTGGAACAGAGGGTCCTTCCTTGGATCTATTGCGCTAATAAACAAGCAATTGTGTCGTCTGGTCGAGGGGAAAATACGTTTGTAATTTATGATGGGTGGAGGGTTAAAATAAGTCGCTTGATCCAACAAACAAGATAATGGGGTGAATCAGACTCCTAATTTATTGCAAAGAGATGGCTTGTGGGTTATATAACCGTAACAAAGAGCATCCTTTATAACCTTTTTATTTCCTGCATGCACATTCCATAAGTGTCCTTCCTCTGATCTTGTCCGTACATTACGTCCTGTGTGTGTGTGTCACCTGTCTGATTTCTTTTTAATTCCCTATCCTCAGCACACCCTTAGTTTGCCTTTGCTCTAACATACAAAGAAGGTGGTTTTCGGCACAAGTCCACGAGGCCTTTTACATCCTTTTACATGTTTGTTGAGCTGCATCATTGACTGAAGTGGCTGGCTGTCACCAACAGCTGCTGTCAACATTTTTGTTTTCTGTCATGTTTCTTCTGTTTCCTCTAACGTGCATGTCTCCACCCTCCCTGACCCCTGCACTGGTGTCTGCTGTGACTTTGTGTCTGTGTGGCGTGTCTTTACTCTGCCCAGATGCCATCTAACAACAGCATCAGAAAACAGATTGAGACGCTGCAGGTGAGTTTCTATGGCGACTCAACCGCCCACTTAAACCCACCCTCCCACCTGAACCCCACTCACGGGAAGAAAATGGCGCTCATACCCATCCACCCCAACCTTCCCTATTTACTAAGTTGAAGTCCTTTGACCACGTGTGTGCTCCGCTCACCGTGATTGAAAAGGAACGGTATCGGCTAGCTAGCAAATGTGTACCAGATGTAGTTTGTCCTCGTGGAGCTGTCTGTAGTAGTAGTCTAGTGTGTTCAGCTTGGCTTTCGCTTTCTGAGTGTGTTACATGTTACATGTAGTGTGCTCCTACAGTGGGCTGTGTTATTGTGGAGCACCTGTTTAGGCTTCCTGCTGGGCAGTGAGAAGTGCTTCCTGTCTGTGGCATTGTCTTTCCACTGGCAGCAAGAGTGAAGTAGCTAGTCGTAGTCCCTCTTGTTCTTCTTCATTCTTCTTCTCTCGTCGCGCTCCATCTTTGCGCGCCCCCCTCTGGGCTCCCCGCAAATATTTGTTATCAGGTTACGGTTGCCGTTGGCAAACTATTTGTTAGCACAGTGTGGTGGCAGACTGCGAACTGACTGCACGCGCGCAACATGTAGTCGGACGATGCCGGATCACAAAACATGGACTCCATTCGATCCAATGTGATGGACGTTAATAGCTGAAATGAACTGGGAGTTTGAAGAGAAACCCTGTCATTACTGTGTGTTTGTAAGTCTTGATTGCACCTTCTCAACGTCAAGAGTTTTGAAGAACAAGCCCCAGAGAACGGCAGAACCTAACGTGAACCTGGAATTGTTTATTTTGTCTGTGTTTTGAAGGATGGTCGTCATCATTATAAAGCCCCAAAAAAACATTAAACTTTTTAAACCAAGCATTCTTAAAGTGCACATTTTCACCAGTTCAACTGCATTTTCACCAGTTCAACTGTTTTAAAACGGGTTCTATCCAAAGGCTAATGGTAATTAATGAGTCAATCTTACAGAGCTCTGATGCGTCAGTCTTCAGACAGAGGCACAACATACCCCTATCCCTTCCCTACAAACCTTCCATGGTAGTTTACAAGTGCTAAGTTGTCCTTTCTGGTCGACAGAACAAAGACCCCAAGATGTCGCGCGTGGCGTTGGAGTCGCTCTACAGGCTGCTCTGGGTCTACATCATCAGGATCAAATGTGAGAGCAACACTGTAACTCACAGGTAAGCACTGCCCTGCTCCACACAACAAATCAAACGCACCGACTTCTGTGTATTTACTGTTTCACCCCTACCTGCTCCTTAATGACCCGTCTGTCTTCACTGTCTAACCTCTACCCCTACCTGCTCCTTAATGACCTGTCTCTGTAAATTTACTGTGTAACCCCTACCTGCTCCTTAAAGGTGCAGTAGGTAAGATTTGAGAGAGAGAGCAGAAGAGAGCAAAACGAGATTTTAAAACGAAACAAAAAAAAAAATCCCCTCCCTCCCTATGTTTCTCCGCCATTGAGAAGTGTCGCATTTCACACACCTGTGATTGACAGGCAAGATTAATTCCCCAAACCAATCACAGAAGAAATGCCGGAAGCAGTCTAAAATTTAAATTGTCTCATACAGAGGCAGTTGCTGTCAACTTGAAACAGATATTGTCACAGTGCATTTCACTCACTAATAGCTGACAGATAGCTATGGCATTTTGATCAAACGTCACTAAAATAACTGTTCAATCTTACCTACAGCACCTTTAATGACCTGTCTCTGTATTAACTAGCTAACTTCTACATAGTCTCACAAATCATCAGTTTAGACTATTAATCTAAAGTCTGATAGCAGCAAACTCAAATCTGGGTGAGCGGTGCGTTTCACTTTCTTTTGATTCATATTAGTTTTTCGAAACTTTCGACCAGATCAGGTTGCAGGAGGGGGGGGGGGGGTTAGCGCGTAATTGGCTACTTGCAGCAAACACAAACTCAGCCAACAGTAGTAAATTGTGAAGTATCTGTAAAGGATTCAAATCAACACTGTGTACACTGGCCACTGTAGAAATACACTTATTAAAATCAGTTGTTGGTTTCCAGCCCAGGCTCTGTGCCGTCTCCCCCAGAAGTTCTGCCATAACAAAGTACTGCTACTACTACTACTGGATCCCAGATTAACTTCTACCTGACCCTTAATTATCTGTATGCCCTTTAGTCATCTCCTAAAGGACTGCATGGTGAATTGCACTGATAAATGTCTGCCATTTATGTATGTATGTTGTGAATGTTGTGTTTTCTGCTGTCTAGTCGTCTCCTAGGCATCGTGTCGGCTCTGTTCCCCAAAGGCTCTCGCAGCGTGGTGCCCAGAGACACCCCACTCAACATCTTTGTCAGGATCATCCAGTTTATAGCTCAGGTACACTGCCATGCACCTGTAATCACTGACACTCACACTCCCCTCACAGCTAACAGGCTAATGCTACATGAATACTCATCCAGCTTCCGACTGTCAGTCAAGTCAGTGACGAATAACTTTGGCAGCAGGATTGCCGAATGGCAATTATTTCAAATAACTGCAAATAAATGTTAGAATCTTTGTGATAAATTGGATAAATACATTGTGTCCTTGTACGTGAGCCCAGTGCTTTTTGTTTGGCCTGCAGGAAAGGCTGGACTTTGCTATGAAGGAGATCATCTATGACCTGCTGTGTGTAGGCAAGTCCCACAAAACCTTCACCATCAACCCAGAGGTAAGTTTACGGTTATTACACATCCTTAAACATCAACCCAGAGAAAGTATAACATTAATAGACACCTTTACCATCAACCCAAGGGTACATTCACAATTAATAGACTGCACCCGCCCATCACACTTAAAATCATCTAACCACACCCTCAAAATGAAGCCAAATCAATATAAAAAATGGCTAATGTCTTGTTTATACTTCATCAAGCACAAAATTCTTCACAGATCGATACTCAAATGGTTAAATTAATCTTCTAAAAGCATCAGCGTGGCATTAGAAACTCTTAATGTACAATGTATGTAATTTGGTGGACGCCTTTAAGTGTCGTACATTAATGTGAGTGCATACATTCTTCGCACCGTGAGGGAAGTGGGAATCCAGCCCAAATGTACGCTTTACCCCCCCCCCCCCCCCCCCCCCCTCCTCCTCTCTCAGAGGATGAACATCGGTTTGAGGGCCTTCCTGGTGGTGGCCAACAGCCTGCAGCAGAAGGACGGGGAGCCCCCCATGCCCACCACTGGGGTCATCATGCCCTCTGGGAACACCCTACGCGTCAAGAAGATCTTCCTCAACACCACACTCACCGACGAAGAGGCCAAGGTCATCGGTACGAAAGCACCCGGGAGCAGCCACCCCGGACGGGCCGCGTTTATTTTGAATGCCTGTTATGCTGCGGCGTGGCGTTTTTTTGTGTTCTGTGCATGCTTTTTGTTAAAGCTGCTCGAGGTAACTATTGCTAGTTGACCAAGAGCTAGCTTGAATTTAAAAAAAAAAAAAAAAAACTGTTCAGCCTTCCATGGATTCAAATATACAACAAACAAACTCCACCTCCTCCTTGACATCACCGCCCACCCTCCAGTCCCATTGCGTGTACACAATCTACACTGTGTGCTTTTTGTTAATGACCGTTGTTTTGGTTTTTGTGTTTTGTGTTGTTAATGAGCGGTGTTGTTTTTGCAGGCATGTCTCTGTACTACCCTCAGGTGAGGAAGGCCTTGGACAACATCCTGCGTCACCTGGACAAGGAGGTGGGCCGCTCCATGAGCATGACCAATGTCCAGATGTCCAACAAGGAGCCAGAGGACATGATCACGTCAGTGCACCTTCTGCTGCTAACCGATCAGCATAATTTCTATTGTCAGGGTCTGCATGACTCGGTCCTGTCACCGCGTCTGATTGGTTCCATCTGTTGGCAGGGGGGAGAGGAAGCCCAAGATCGATCTGTTCCGTACGTGCGTGGCGGCCATTCCCAGGCTCATCCCCGACGGCATGAGCAGACAGGACCTCATCGAGCTTCTGGCCAAGTAAGCCTCGCTCATCCCTAGAACGAGAACTACTATGCACTGTATGCACCTTTTAGCTGTTTAGCTTAATGCTTGCTCAGCTGACTATAATAATCACAGCAATAAACCTACCTGATACCTGGTTACCTTTGCACACCTGTCACAACTCAATCACCTGTCATAATCCAGCACACAATCATATGTTTACCCTACACCCACCTATCTAGAAGTTTCACAACACCATGCTGTTTACCTGTTTCCTAATCAACCTTCCCTCAGCTGTTAACCCGTCTATCTCACCTGTCCTGCTCACCTGTCTCTCACCGGACCGCCTCAACTGTCTATCTCACTTGACCGCCTCGCCTGTCTGTCTCACCTCTCACCTGTGCTTCTCTTCTAATCCCAGGCTGACCATCCATATGGACGAGGAGCTGCGTGGCCTGGCCTTCACCACACTGCAGACCCTCATGGTGGACTTCCCCGAGTGGCGGGAGGACGTGGTGTCGGGGTTCGTCTACTTCATGGTGCGGGAAGTGACGGACGTCCACCCCACGCTACTGGACAACGCCGTCAAGATGCTCCTGCAGCTCATCAGCCAATGGAGGCAGGCAGTGCAGAGCAGCAACAAGACCCAGGAGGCCCACGTATGTACCATGCCACCGCCACTCCTGGAAAGAGGAGATGATGGTACTTTAGTGATCCTAGAGTGAGAGATGAGCTATAGGCACATCGACAGTGGGTGCTGGGTTAGGAGCAGTACATGTTTTGAAGGTAGAATTATACCTCGCACACCAAGATATCATTTAGACTTTGTTATTAATGAATCAATCAGACAACGTTTCAATCTATGATGGACCTTCGTCAGGTCAATTTAAAAAATAGAATGAAAGTAGTTTCTGATTTTCTATAGATTTTTGTCCTGTGTATATATTGTTTCTTCGATATATGTTCCTGAGGCATCTTTCTAATTGTAGCCCATATACTGTACGCCCAATGCAATGACTACAATGAATTTCACCTGTGTCTACTCCCGGAGTGACATCATGGAGCAGGTGACCAGTCTAAATTATATCTCGGTGTGCTGGTTCCAACTTCAAAACTTAAATGATCCCAGACAGGACATTCGGTACAAGTACAGCAAGGACAGTAATAGAATACAAAAAAACAGATCAATATTGTGAACGATAAAACTGCAAAAAATACAGAAAAATGTTTTCTACACACAATATATTAGGTAATGATCGGGAAAGGAAGGATGATGTATGGTTCATTAAGGAGTAGAATAAAGGACCTCTTATCTTCCAGCAGGTCCCAGGCAGTGGCCCGACTCTGTCCCTGGACCGGGCTCCTCTGCTGGGGGTTCTGCACGTGGTGGAGGGCCTGGCGCTGGTGGTTCTCTGCAGCTGTCGGCCGGGAACACGCAGACTTGCCGTCAACGTGCTCAAGGAGGTCCGCGCCCTGCACACGGCACTGGGCATCGCCAAGGTAACCGTCATCCACAGGGTTTGACACAGATGTGTAATAATAATAATAATGGATTGTACTTATATCACCCCAATACATGCTCAATAATGGTATTTAAATGAGATCCATTGCGTCTGCTAAATAGTCGTCTGCTAAATAGTCAATAATAAAAATGGTACTAGAACTGGCTATCATCACTGGTTTAATGTTGTTCTCCTGATGTTCTCTCTCTCAGGGTGATGAGGAGCTGGCTATCGACGTGATGGACAGACTCAGTGCCTCCGTGCTGGAGAGCTTCATCCACCTCACCGGGGCTGACCAGGTACACACAACCACACACCACAAACTATAAGCTACCAAGGAACACACAACAATAGAACCATAACATAACAAGTTTCCATTCCGCACATTATAAGCCATGTCTTTTGTGCGTGTTTGCACTATGAGCAGTAATGGCTGAGCAGGTGCACTGATGGCAGGGACATCTCTAATCACTCTGCTGAGTTGGTGCTTATCAACTGTTGTTGTTGGCGCATGTTGCTAAGCAACCAATGTCGGCACCCTGTTTTCCACAACATAACATAATCTCAAAAATAGACAGATGGGTAGCTAAGTCATAAGTAGGATGTGAATGTGACTAATGACTAGGGCTGCAACAATTAGTCGATCAACCTGAAAAAATAATCATAATACCAAGCATCTTCAACGAGACAATGGGTGTACATGATTCTTATAGGAAACTTTCACTTTGTGGGCAGTAACAACTAAGGAAACAAAAGGTGAGGGGAGTGACCATCGTGGAGAGTTAAGTGTTGGCCATGGCTGTAGCCAGCCACGGTGGGAAAGGACAAGTTTATTTACAATACAGAGGTATTGGGGAGGTAGACATGTAAACGCTAGACAACTAAAGGAATCTACACAATAAAGAAGTGAGTAGATTAGCATGGCCTCAATGGCCAGTTTTGTTGCTCCAGTGACAATACGAATGCTAACTAACTTAACACCTTTCAATTGGCGAGAGAAAGAGCAATACCTCTAGGTACAAAGATACTTTATACAAAGGTTTATTTAATTCACTATATACTGTAGACGCTTATATATTTTATGTGTTGTATAGTTCATATATTCCACGACAAATGCAAATGCACTTTGGACTCTGGTAACTTGTGATGGCATTTGCTATTATTGATGACATTATCTAGACTAAGTGATTCATTGATTTAAGTGAAACAATTATCGTCAGATTAATCGACTATGAAAATAATCGTTACTTGCAGCCCTACTAATGACCACTTCATGTTTCCCGCCGTGCAGAGCAACCTGCTCTACTGCCCGAGTGGCATCGATCTCCAGACGCTGGCCGAATGGAGCTCTTCTCCCATCAGCCACCAGTTTGACGTGGTCAGCCCCTCCCACATCTGGGTGTTTGCGCACGTCACCCAGGGCCAGGACCCCTGGGTGATCAGCCTGTCCAGCTACCTGCGGCAGGAGCACCTGCCCAAGCACTGCCCCTCCGCCCTCAACTACGCTTGGATGTTCGCCTACACCCGCCTGCAGCTGCTGTCTCCACAAGTCGACATCAAGTACGACCCCACAAACCCTGTTCTTTTTGTGTGTTGTTGTTGTTGTTGTTGGAGTATGGTTTGCAGTGTGGAGTAGTAGTAGAAAAAAATATTGTTAGATTAATTGACTATGAAAATAATGGTGAGTTGCAGCCCTAGTCAATGTTGTTTTGTCTCCACAGCAGCCCCATCAACGCCAAGAAGCTGAACAGCATGAGCAGCAGCAGCGACTCATACACAGGGCTGTGGAGGAACTACCTGATCCTGTGCTGCAGTGCCGCCTCTTCCTCCTCCTCCTCCTCATCCTCCTCGTCCTCCAGCTCCGGCTCCGTGCGCTGCTCTCCGCCCGAGACGCTGGCGTGCACGCCGGACAGCGGCTACAGCTACGACTCCAAGGTCACCACCCCATACATGACCTTTCACCCCTAACACCACCACTAAGCTTTTATTAGGGATGGGAATTTTAAGTAATTCCCACATTCGAGTACTCTCATTAAAGGATTGTACTTGGACCAAAAAAGAAATGTTCTGACATAAGAATATCTAATCCCTTCACATTTTGGAAAATCGGTCGAAAACAAGTGCAATTTAGAAATTAATCATTGTAACCATTAGTACTGGAGTACTCAGTACAGCCCAAAATCATCTACACATCTCACACGTCATATCTACTTAGTTGTGGACTTTGAGCATCAGGGTTGATGGTGTTGTCGATGTGCAGATCGTGGGCTCTCCGTCCCTCTCCTCCCTGTTTAAACACGTGGTTCCCATGATGCGCTCCGAGAGCATGGACATCACAGAGTCTCTGGTGCTGGGGCTTGGCAGGACCAACCCCCTGGCCTTCAGGTAGGACACACGCCTTTACATCCAACACATACACATGTACGTCCAACAACATGCACCTGTCTGTCTGACAACATACACCTGTAAATCCAACACATGCACCTGTCCGTCCGACAACATACACTTGAACGTCCAACACATACACCTGAACCACCCCTTGGCAGAAAAACTGCATCTGTATGTCCAAGAACACCTGGGTGATGATGGATTGGTGCTGATGTTGGTGTTTTTCGGTGCTTGCAGAGACTTGATAGAGGAGTTGAACCCCATCATCAAAGAGGCTCTGGAACGAAGACCTGAGGTGAGGAGGCGTTCTCATATCTTACCATTACCTGGCTGAACTCTCTTACACCCCTCTGGCTCTTTCCTTATATGATAAGGAATTACCCTTCAATATTTGTGGGCAGTGGTGGCCTTAAGGTTAGAGAAGTAAATTTATGACCTGAAGGTCGCCGGTTCAATCCCTGGACTGGCAGGATTATTCTGGGTGGGTAAGTGAAAAAGCAGCGCTCCTCCCTCATTATCACCACTGAGGTGCCCTAAAGCAAGGCCCTTAACCCCACCTGCTCCAGTGGCCAGCAGGTCAGACTGTGGTTGTGAATGTGTAACTGGGTTACTGTAATCAGGGAGTTCCTGCAAAAGAGAGGCTTCCTCTCAGTGAAACTTCCCTGAATAAATAAAGTTAGTAAATATCATGTGCAATATTACTTTTTATTACCTTTTTCAATATCATTGCTAATATTACTTTCAATATCATGTGCAGTATTACTTTTTATTTTACTTGTCTATTTTATTTGTACATGTATTGTTTTTATTCTCATGTTGTAATTTTTTAGCAATCTCTGGCACAGTCATTTCCTTGGGGATTAATAAAGTTATTTCTCTCTGAGCTATCTCTAATATCTTTGGCCAGTATCCTTCACATATTATTCCTTGATATGCGTCCTGATGTTTCTCTTTTTTCCGATATCGTTCCCTGACATCTCTTTGCATCTCTCAGATCTCTCTCTGTATCTCACCAACATCTCTAGCCGGCTGATATCTCTACCTTCCTGTGGTGTTTTTTTCCGACTCTCTTCAGAACATGAAGCGGCGCCGGCGTCGTGACATCCTGCGGGTTCAGCTGGTCCGGATCTTTGAGCTGCTGGCCGATGCTGGAGTCGTCAGCCAGATGTGAGTCACCGGTCACTTGTTTTCGCCTATAAAGAGCTAATATAATGGCTGATATTGAGAATGGCTAATATTGCTAATAGCAATCTTGATGTGATGGTTTATATTGATGTAAAAAGGTAATATTTATGTGCTAACCCTGGTCCTGACTAGCTCAACTGGTAGAGCATGGCATTAGCGTTGCCAGGGTTAGGGGTTCGATTCCCATTGGGACCACCCATGCTAAAAATGAATGCACTCACGCTTTAGATAAAAGCGTCCACCAAATATCGCATATTAAATGCTAGTCATTATATCTTGAGTTGAGTTAGTCTTGCCTCATGTGAAACATCTATCCTGTCCAAAATGAAATCCCCTAAAAATAAAAACATTGACGGTGAAGAGTTGTTCTGCCTGATTGATAAAACGGATAGTTCCCATCCTTAATTCTGATTGGTTCAAAGCGGTTGTAAAATACTATAAGCACACAGCTGTGACCATAGTATTAACGTGACATTTATAAAAGCAATAAGCCACTCGAGGCCCTGATTTACAGTGATTTTTTTTTAGAACAGCTAGGGGGACGTTGTTAGGCGTGAAACGAAGTGAGTAGTGATCTGACAGTGGTGGCTGTGTGTGTGTGGTCGTGTGCCCAGAGCAAGTGGGGGTCTGGACAGGGAAAGCCACTCTCTGAACGGGACCCTGCTGGAGTACGTAGACCTGACCCGCCAGCTGCTGGAGGCGGAGAACGACAAGGACTCAGACACCCTGAAAGACATCCGCTGCCACTTCAGCGCCCTGGTGGCCAACATCATCCAGAACGTACCAGGTCTGTTACATATATTTATGACACGGCTTTGTTGAATACTTTATTCTGTTGCTATAAATAACAGGCCGTCGCTGCGGACGCTATTTCCAACCGTAGAATCCAACAGACAGATATTTTTTTTAGCGGAAGCAATAAAATCATTTTGTTGTCGTTATATTTTGTGTCAAATGATTGATTTCTTAGTAGCCGTGTGGGCTAATGTTTATGTCGGGGTTCTGCATCACCCTGTCAGAGTTTATTTTGCAATAATTACCGGCTCATTGTATATTATCCCTTACATATACACATATTCAATATAGCATGATTCAGTCCTTCTGCCTACACAGTAAAACTAATCTATCTCCACTCTGCATCGGGCAATACATCGCAGCATCACATCTATATTATCAACGTCTCGTGCCTCCCTCATCATCATCATAACCTCCTGTCGTGTGTGTGTGTGTGTGTTTTATTTTCCCACAGTGCACCAGCGTCGCTCCATCTTCCCCCAGCAGTCCCTAAGACACAGCCTGTTCATGCTGTTCAGCCACTGGGCGGGGCCCTTCAGCATCATGTTCACGCCCCTGGACCGCTACAGCGACCGCAACATGCAGATCAACAGGCATCAGTACTGTGCTCTTAAGGTACGTGTCCATGTATACGAGTATCGGTACCAGCAATTATGTGTGTGTCTATGCATGTGTCTGTATATCCATTTATACGAGTATCGGTACCAGCCATTCTCCATGTGTCTCTCCAGGCCATGTCTGCGGTGCTGTGCTGCGGCCCTGTGGCTGACAACGTGGGGCTCTCCTCGGACGGCTACCTGTACAAGTGGCTGGACAACATCCTGGACTCCCAGGACAGGAAGGTGAGCAAGGCCCACCTCATCTCTGTAAACAGGTATCTGCATATGAATGCAGAGTCTGTCAGCAAGGGACAAGATTTTGGGATGCGTTCTGGTTTCCGTTACTATTGCTAATGGATGTTAACCGGTGGTAACGGATGCTAACAGATGCTAACAGGTCTCTGCCCCCCTCAGGTGCATCAGCTGGGCTGCGAGGCAGTGATGCTGCTACTGGAACTGAACCCGGACCAGAGTAACCTCATGTTCTGGGCCGTGGACCGCTGCTACACGGGCTCGCGGCGTGTTGCCGCCGGCTGCTTCAGGGCCATCGCCAACGTCTTCCACAACAGGTATGTCGCCTGGGATTGGTGGGTCTGGGAGTGTCCTGTGATTGGTCCACTGAAGTGATACTTTTCTAGTCTAGTGTGAACATTTACACCTTCTCACCTGGGGTTATACATAAATGTATATGTGTAATTTTACTTATTAGATCTGTGTTCCACTATTCCCTTATTGTGCACGTGCTTCTTTATCTCGATCTGTGCCTCACTGTATTGGATTCGTACGTCTCCCACATAACGTTTGTGTTGATATAAATGCACTTATGTCTTTATGTAATCAGTACAGTAATGTAAAAAGCACTTTGGCACAAACCTGAGTGTTTTAGCAATAAAAGGTGCTTTAGCAATAAAATGAAATAAATATAAAACATACACTTGAAACAAAAATAATGCACTACACAATGTATAACACTTATATACACATAGACTTTTAATCCCAAACTATGTTATGCTCCACCAAGAGAAAAGTTGTCCAGGAGTTGTACAGTACTTCCTGGTTGAGCGGTTGCTCTGTGTCCGCTGGCTGACCTGTGGTGCGCTGCCGGCTGTGCTTCTTTGTTCCCAGGGATTACCAGTTTGACACTGTGGTGCTACTGAACCTGATACTGTTCAAGGCTGCTGACTCGGCCAGGGATATCTACGAGCTAGCCATGCAGCTGCTGCAGGTCGGTACCGCCCTGCCTCGACACACACAGATGTCAAAGGTTAAACGGAGGTCATACATCCCAATGGGTTGTGTTGAGCTAAACCCTATTCAGACATGGAGTGTTTGTTTGCTATGAACTCTGAACTTTACAATATTACTACAACTATGTGACAAATAAAATCTCTGGAATTTTGTTGACTAATAAAATCTTTTGAATGTCGTTGACAATTTACTTGGGTGAGTCAGCAACCGCAGTGTCCACTGCTTCATATGCAGTATGCTACAGTTTGAGATGTGTTGTACCCCTACGCACTGTACCGAGTAACAATCGTACTTTGCATCTGAAGCCCTGTCTAATACAGCTTTGTGTCTCTCTACGATGTGTTTTCTGTGTGGTTTGGTGTGTGTTGATGCCTAATAAAGCTCTATGGTGTTTTGTGTCACTTGGCAGATCCTGGAGCCCAAGCTGTTCCGCTATGCCCACAAGCTGGAGATCCAGCGGACGGACGGTATCCTGACCCCTCCATCCCCGCTGCCCCACCTGTACTCCCTGTCCTACTACCAGCTGTCTGAGGAGCTGGCCGGAACCTACCCCGAGCTCAGCCTGCCCATCTTCTCAGGTTCACACCGAACTCAGCTCTAGTGGGGCAAAGTCTTCAACGCATGCCTTTTAATGTGTGAAATACTGCCAAAAATCGTGACGGATTTAAAATTTAGAGTCTCAAAAAAAATTACTTTATTTATCCCAAGGGAAATTATTGTGCAGAAGGTGCAGTACAAAGCAGAAAAGATGCAATATACATACCATAATTAAACATAAATAAACAATCTGAAAGTAAAATAGTACAAGAGTAGGTAGGTAACAGCCATATGTACAGACAGAAATGTGACAGGTGACGGTAGGTATAAATAAAAATGCAAGCTGGTAAACAGAAGGGCTTACATTTTTATTTATGATACTCAAGTCAAATATAGTCTTTCCTGTAGTCAGCATCCTAGAGCAAGGTGCCCCCAACCCCTCCTTGCTCCTTGATGACCTGTATCTGAATTCACTGTAAATGACTTTGGATGAAAGCAACTGCTAAATAGTAAACACTCACCATGGCAATGTCTCCACCACCACCACACCCACAGAGGTGAGCCAGCGCATCCAGACAGCGCACCCTGCAGGCCGGCAGGTCATGTTGCACTACCTCCTCCCCTGGATGAACAACGTGGAGTTGGTGGACTTCAAGCCATCCACACAGCGGCCCGAGGAGCCCGGCGTGGCAGAGGAGGAGGAGGAGGAGGCCCAGGAGAGGGAGATGATGGTGAACAGCCGACGCTGGCTGCGGGGCGAGGGCTGGGGCTCGCCGCACGCCACCACCATGGTGCTCAACAACCTCATGTTCATGACCGCCAAGGTGAGAGCGGAAGCCAAACACCCTAAGCAGATTTCACCAAATGTGTTGGGCTGCGACGCCATTTTGAACAGCGCTTGATGTTTAAGACCACATTTTTCGGCTGTGTTTTTGTTTTTTGGTAACTCCTAAATATAATCTTGCATGAATGGCGTCTTTGCACAAACTAACTGCTGTCTAAGCCAGCTGCTAACAAGCTGTTCTGTTCCGTTTCCCTCTGCAGTATGGAGATGAGTTTGCCTGGTCTGAGATCGAGAACGTTTGGACCACGTTGGCAGACAGCTGGCCAAAGAACCTGAAGATCATCCTCCACTTCCTCATCAGCATGGCGGGGGTCAACAGCGACCCCAGTCTGCTGCCCTACGTAAGACCTATATATACTATACAGAACTCCCCCCTTCCTGCTTCCAGGCCCTCATAGATCAGTTCTACAGTATACACCCCCTCAACCTCCTGTCCTCATAAGTCAGTTCTACAGTATACACCCTCAGAGCCTCCTTATCCGTATAAGTCAGTTCTACAGTATACACCCTCAGAGCATCCTGGTCCTCATATCGTAAGTCAGTTCAACTGGACACACCCTTGTCTACTCATAAGTCGGTTCTACAGTATACACCCCCTCTGTTTCCTGGACTCTGTCTCCAAGTCCTAATGGTAACACCCTTGTGTCCTCATGAGCCCTCACCTGTAGTGAGTAAGGTGGTGGTAGTGATGTGTAACTGAAGTGGGCATGTTGTGTGTGTGTGGTCTCCAGGTGAAGCGGGTGGTGGTGTACCTGGGCAGGGACAAGACCATCCAGCTGCTGGAGGAGCTGATGTGTGAGCTGGAGCTGATGGACGCAGTGTGCTCTAGCGTCACCCACATGGACAACCCTCCATACTACCGCATCAGTGCCAGCTACAAGATCCCCTCCATCACCACAGGTACCGGAGCAGCATGCTAGTTTGACCTGGTTTGATCTGGGCCCGACAACACCCATAGTTTGTACTGCTCATAAGTTCTATTTTTTTTTCTTTCTTTCCTTTTCCTTTCTTTTCTGTGTCCTTTTTGTCATTTCTTCAAAGAATATTTAACTGCAAACACACAAAAAATGGAGAACATGGTACAACTGTACGCATGCACTTTTTATAACCGCTGTATTTCAATATGCTTCACCCCCCCCAAACAAATAAAAATGGAAATATAAAATCAGTTATTTCCTACTTTCCTATTTCTGTCTGAATGAAATAACTAAAGTGTAACATTTGCGTGGCTTGTTTGTCAGGAACAACGTCCAGCAGTAACACCATGGTGCCTGGGAATGACGGCCATCACGAGAGCAAGTTGAAAGACCCCAACATGGAGGACAGGTGACCACATACACACACATCTGTCGTAAAGCTAGTCATGGAAAGATGCAAATGACTTAAAACCTTTTTTACATATCTTGAAAGATGCATACACTGATCATAAAACTAGTTAAAACATGCGTACACACGTATGGCCGTAAAACCTACATACACATCAGTCGTACAACCCGTTTGAATATGTTGAAACATGCATACACAACCATCCTTAAAAAATACTCAAAATACCTTGGCAAATTACCAGTCATGTACACACCAGTCTTAAAGCTAGTTTAAACAGACAACAGCTAACTCTCATGAGTTTAAATGGATAGAAACATAGACAGCCTTCCTTATTAATGTGTTAAAAATACAATATTATATTTTTACTGTTACTGTCAAATCAGTGTGAATGTTGTATGGATTACATTCCCCAATAAATAAAGACGTGTGTGTGTGTGTGTGTGTGTGTGTGTGTGTGTGTGTGTGTGTGTGTGTGTGTGTGTGTGTGTGTGTGTGTGTGTGTGTGTGTGTGTGTGTGTGTGTGTGTGTGTGTGTGTGTGTGTGTGTGCATGCAGCTACCCTCACCTGGACGTGTACAGCGGTCTGAACATCAACCTCTCCCGCCAGCACCACCGCCTCGAGTCGCGCTACAGCAGCAGCTCCGGTGGCTCCTACGAGGAGGAGAAGAGTGGGTGACCTCTCCCTGACCTCTCAGCCCGCCCCCACCCTCTCCCTCTCCCTGCCTGTCACATTCACGCCAGCAGTTAGCACAGAGAAACCCTTAACCGTCTTGTTAGATAGATTCCCTGTTGATCAGTTAGTTTGGAAATGTCCAATTGTTTAACTCGGGAAGTTCCACGTTGGTGAACTTTGACCTGCCAATCGTTCACCGTTGTTCTCTGGTGGAGATGGCGGTCCTAATGTACCAATCTGTTAATTTAGCAGCTTGGCTAATGATCGCCTAGGCTTCCACTGAGCTATGGTACATCTCTTGCCTGGGTCCAGACCTTGAAGAAACAGCGATTTCTCGGTTGGAAAAGCGGGGGGAATAGTGATTAGCCAATCAGCGCCACAGGCGGGACTAACACCGTTAAATGTTGTCAAGCTTTGCGCCAACCAATGACAAGTAAAGGCAACAATGGCAACCGCTATAGACAATATAGGCTTCTTGTGCGACTGTCTTGTGCGATGCTGTGGTTGCTAAGCGCCCTCTCTCCGGCCCCACCGTGCAGGTGACTCCATGCCGCTCTACGCCAACTGGCGCCTGAAGGTGATGGACCACAACCGCCCGGAGCCCCTCCCCTTCCCGCCCACCGGTGGCTGCTGGTCGCCGCTGGTGGACTACCTGCCAGAGACCAACACCGCCGCTGTCCCCCTGCACAGGTACACACACACCCAATGTTGTTAATGAATGTTTTGTTTAAATTCTTGTTCTTGTTCAATGTTGTGTATTTTGCTTATATTGTGTTGCTTCATGTCTTTTATGCACCAACCTCACCAAGTCACTTTTCTTATATGTGCAAATATACTAATAAATTAACTTTTAGTTGAGGAATTAGGACATTTCAAACATGCCAGGTCATGAACTCTCTGCTCTCCTCAGGTGTAATATTGCGGTCATCCTTCTGACCGACCTCATCGTGGACCACGGGGTCAAGGTGGAGTGGGGTGTCTACCTGCACCTCCTGCTGCACTCTATATTCATAGGTACAACTCCTCCTGTCACTCCCCCTCATCCTCCTCCTCACTCAGCTAGAGGACACCTCCTATCACTCCTCCTCCGCCAAACTCAGCTAGAGGGACATCTCCTCCTGTTACTACTCCTCCTCCTCCTCCTCCTCCTCCTCCTAACTCAGCTAGAACAACTCCTCCTCCTCACTCAGCTAGAGCGACACCTCCTATGCACCCTTACTCCTATCACACCTCCTAACTCAGCTAGAGTGACACGTCCTCCTATGCCCCCTTCCTACTACCTCAGCTAGTGCGACATATCCTTTCCTCCCTCTTCCCCCAAATACAGTGAGAACTGCACCTTCTCACTGGTCCCTAAACACCCCCTTCTCTTCCTAACACAACTAGAGCTGCAACTCCACCTCCCTCCTCCTCTATAACTAGGCTACGCCCTCCCTCTGGCGCACAACATGTCTGCAAGAATAAACTTCTTGAATCTCTGGGGAGTCTGACCTTTTTCCTCAATGTAATTTCCTGCAGGCTTTGATCACCAGCACCCCGAGGTCTATGAGCACTGCAAGCGCCTGCTGCTCCACCTGCTGGTGGTCCAGGGAACCAACAGCAGCGTCCAGTCATTGGCCGCCGTGCTGCTACGCAACAGGGAGGCCAACGAGCCACGGGTCCTGACGGTGAAGCCCCTCGCACCAGAGTTCAACCTCACAGGTCGGTACCGGGAAAACCCGTCACGAAATAAGGCGGGATGACAGACCTTAACCTGCACAGGTGTGTGTGGCTTCATGCACACACCTGTTCAGGTTAAGTCAAGTCCCCTCTCTTAGTTCCTGCTTGACCATGACATTTACTACCATACACCATGACATGTCATAAACCAAGTCAATGGATATGGAATTATACACCGATTACCATTTTACACTTTTTGCATGTTATAGTATCACAGTTTTATTCCCACGTGGGGAGTAGCAATATAACTTACTACCTGATCTTGTGACACATTACACCTTACCATGTGACACATGGTCACACCTCATCATGGGACCTTGTGGGTAATCACACCTGACCTTGTGGGTATGTGACCTTTTGGGTGATTACACCTGACCATGTGACCTTGTGGAGTGACCATACACCTGACCATGTGACCTTGTGGGGTGACCACACACCTGAACATGTGACCATGTGGGTGATCACACCTGACCATGTGACCCCACAGGAGTCCAGGACCTGATGCCGGAGCACCAGCCCTCTCCCATGACGGACTCGGGCCTGAGCTCCTCCTCCACCTCCTCCAGCATCAGCCTTGGCACAGGGGTGGGGGTGGGGTTGGGGGCCTATTCGCCGCTGCCCCCCACCATGCTCCACCAAGTGGACCTCTCCACCGTGCAGGACCAGAAGGTCAAAGCCCTCATTGAGTTCATCAGCTCCAGGTGAGGAGGGGGCCTCGCTGCTGCTCGCTTTAATCTCATCTAGGTCGATTGGGGTTCTCTCTGGGACTAACTAACTTTGACTAACAATTACTTACCTCATATTTATGCTAATCGTGTCATGCACTAAACCACTACCGCACAAAATACATCTTTATTCTATTTGTCTCTATATGCTATATAACTAAGCCGTAACTAACTTTATTGTTCATTGTATCTGGCTGTATGCTCACATGCTATTTGTGTATGCATTTGGTTTCATGCTCACAGCCCAGTCTGAATGGATTAGGTATTTTCACAATGCATGTGTTTGAGTTTGGACTTGGACTTGTGTTTGTGTGTGTGTGTGGTGATAACATCCATGGGTTTTTATTGCAGTGGTAACTGATGATCATGTTCTGATGGTGTGATGACAGCGTCATGTCCAACTAGTCAGTTGCTGACTTGTTTTTGTTTGTTTGTTGTCCAGGAAGCGTGGGCCTCTCTGGAACCATGAGGACGTTGCTCCCAAGAACCCCCACATCAAGAGTGCTGAGCAGCTGAGTGTCTTCCTTAGACACGTGGTGGCCGTGTTTAAACAGTCCAACTCAGGTTAGTGCTACGACACGACTGGGATGCACACTGGTGACCCCTCCCACAATAATATGTAACTCCTCCCATAACCCTATGTGACTCCTCCCCTTACCCTATTTGTCTCCTCCCAAAACCCTATATAACCTTCCCGTAGCCCCATGTAACTCTTCCCAAACTAAATATATGGCTCCTCCCACAACAAAATCTATCTCCACCCACAGACCAATTTAAAGACTAACGATTGACAGACAACTAGTCAGCATACCCGCTTCAAATCTGTTATATCGCGGCCCACTCCACACCCTCCCATGTGTCCGTCCCCCTCCAGGCTTCCAGCTGGAGTCGCTGCTGAGCGAGGTGGCCCTGCAGACGGCTCTGTCCTGCTCCTCCCGCCACTACGCCGGCCGGTCCTTCCAGATCTTCAGGGCCCTCAAGCAGCCGCTGACCCCGGCCACACTGTCCGACGTCCTGTCACGCCTAGTGGAGACCGTGGGGGACCCGGGGGAGGAGGCCCAGGTGGGGACCCCTGGTCTTATGAAGACATTGCTGTGTTTTCTTTAGAGCAGTGGTTCTCAAACCATTTTTACCAGAGATAGATATTTTTTCACCAGCACAAAACATTTTGAGGAGGTGCTTTCTTTACTTGATATAAATAATATGTACCGGTATGCTATTTGGTGTATATGAACATTAAGTGGGTGGTGCTAATATTAGTATTTTATTTGATTGTATTAAGGTCGTATTTAGATTCAACTAATTTTATTACAGTGGCATTATTTTACAATTGTTAATAACCAATATTGGAACAATAGAACAACAAAAAGGACACAATTAGAGTGCTAGGCTATCCCCTGCTAGGCTTAATGCCGTTAAGTGGCACTCCACTAACCACTTTTCTGCTCTCTTCTCAGGGCTTCGTCATTGAGCTGCTGTTAACGCTGGAATCAGGCATCGACACGCTAGCAGACACAGTGAAGAACTATGACCTCCTCACTGCCTTGGCACAGTACGTCCCATCCTCCTTAACATTTCTTTACTCCACAGCCAGAAGATCATCGGTCTCAGGGCAGGATAGCGTCAGGGTGTTTAAGTCCAAGCCTGAAGGTTCAGGGTTCCTGACTGTTGGCAGTCTACCTGCTTGAGCAAGATGCCCTAACCCCTACCTGCTCCTTAATGACCTGTAGTCGATTTGGAAAAAGGTGTCTGCTAAATGGTAAATGTTTAAACTGATACATTCATGTCATTATTGAGAGTTTAATGAGCACTGTTTCTGTCTCTCTCCTAGGACCTCGGGCCACGACCCCCTGCTGGGTGCAAAGTTCGCAGCCAACCGGAAGAGTACAGGCCAGCTCAACCTCAGCAGCGGCGGCCTGTTCCATCACCACGTGCACGCCCAAGCGCGCAGCAACTCTCTCCGCGCCAACCTAATGGGCGAGCGGAAGGCGGACCGACGGCGCAGCAACACCCTGGACGTCGCCGACCGACTGAGCGGTAGCCACGGCAACCTGGCGCGCACGCGGAGCCTCTCGTCGCTACGGGAGGGTGGAGTCGGCGGCGGGGGCGGAGGAGGAGGGGGCCCGGGAGGAGGCGGCGGGGGGGGAGAGGCCACGCCCCCCGTGGACCCGTCCAACCTGATGGCCACGGTGTTCTGGATCGCCACGTCGCTGCTGGAGTCGGACTACGAGTTTGAGTACCTGCTGGCCCTGCGGCTGCTCAACAAGCTGCTGGGCCAGCTGCCCCTGGACAGGGCCGACAGCCGCGAGCGCCTGGAGCGGGTCCTGGCCAAGCTCAAGTGGTACAGCTACCCCGGCCTGCTGCAGCTCTTCCTCAAGGGCTTCACCTCCGCCTCCACCCAGGAGCTCAGCATCCACCTGCTCAGCAAGCTCATCAGCGTTTCCCGACACACGCTGGTCGACCCCACGCAGCTCGCAGGTAAACGACAACACCAACCATGATGAGGAGAGCGGATGTGAAATGTATGCGGGAAACAATGTGGATGTTGAGATCCCACGCTAGGTTGACTTTATTTTTATTTTACATAGTTTGTTTACTACAAAGTTTGTTTACTACAAATCACTTTGATGTTTTGACTTTTTGATTTTTATTTTATTACTTTCAGTTCCCTTTTTTTACCTTTCCTTGGGTTAGTCATATATAAAGCACTTTGTAATACACTTTGTAATAAATGGGCTATATCAATATAGCTATTAGTCGTTATTCATCTTGGTCTTCAGTTTAGATTCTCACCAACAGGAACAGAATTATATCCAGCACAAGACAATATACCACACTAAATAATAATTGAGATCACATCCATTTTAAGGAAACCATGTCTCCCCCATCTTAACCTCCACCTCTGTATCTTGTGTATTTTAAGGAAACCATGTCTCCCCCTTATTAATCTCCACTTCTGTATCTTGTGTATTTTAAGGAAACCATGTCTCCCCCATCTTAACCTCCATCTCTGTATCTTGTGGTTCCTCTGTGGCTCCCCCAGGCTTCCCCCTCAACATCCTGTGCCTGCTGCCTCACCTCATCCAGCACTTTGACAGCCCCACGCCCTTCTGCAAGGAGACGGCGGAGCGCATCGCCAAGGTGTGCAAGGAGACTGCGGAGCGCATCTCCAAGGTGTGCGCCGAGGACAAGTCCCGCGCGCTGACCAACCTGGCCCACATGATGAGCCTGTACAGCACGCGCAGCTACTCCCGTGACTCCACCAACTGGATCAACGTCGTGTGCCGCTATGTGCACGACTCCTTCTCCGACATCACCTTCAACCTGGTCACTTACCTTGCCGAGGTGAGCAGGGATGCTGCTGATGATGACACCACTCAGCTCAGCTGTACCTTAGCGTCGCTCCTGTACCCTGTGTATACCCACCTACAATACCACACCTGCACGTTAATATCACACCTGTCCCTACTGTATCATCACATAGCGACTGGCTACTTGTAATGTCTGTACCTTAACATCACTGAACCTGTATCTTGTGGTACTGAAAGGTCACACTGGAATGTGTTTGTGATTCTTCTATGATGAAGAAATGCCCTGACCTCAGTCTTTTTTGTTATCATCTCTGTCCCATCAGCTGCTGGAGAAAGGACTTCCCAGCATGCAACAGTCGTTGCTTCAGATCATTTACAGCCTGTTGAGTCACATCGACCTATCGGCGGCACCCGTCAAACAGTTCAACCTGGAGATCATGAAGATCATCGGGAAATACGTCCAGGTGAGACCCCACCCCCGGTGTTCTGACGGAGAAGAAGTTGAGGGCAGGATCTGTCTGTTTTGATGACACCTGTATGACAATCTGTGGTTTGCAATATCCGAATAGCAATCATAATTTAGAACCTCAATCATAACCACTGTCGGGTATATTCGCAAGTGTGTACATTTGTAAATGCATGACGTTCCCCAATCAGTACGTCAACATTTTTTGGACAGTTAATAGACAAACTCTAACCCAGTGGCAGATGTACAGATAGATATAGAGGGATGGGGACAGGATGATGTCGTGGGTACAGTGTTTCACTCCCAGCCAAATGGATTTGGGTTCGAACCCCAATGTCCGCAGTCTACCTGTAGTCATCCTTGACCGAGACGCCTTTGACCGTATGTCTGTCCTTCTCGACAACCGTTCATCCCATCGACTTCACACTTGGCGGGTGTATTGCTGATGACCCAAGGGAGCGTGGTGTCGAGTGTGAAGTTGTTTGGGTGAGCGGTTCTCAAGAAAATACTGGAGGCCAAGCGGTCGGCCCGTTTCGAACAGCCACGTTTTGAACAGGCACTGCACTAGTGTATCTGAATTCACTGTAAGTTGCTTTGGAGGAAAGCATCTGCTAAATGACGAGATGGGAGATATAGTGGCCTAGTGACGCAAGCGCTAGGTATAGGACACGATGCCAAATGGCAGTGCCCAGAAGGGCCATACCACATTGACCCCGTTAGCGAAGCGTAATGGAGGGATTGGCTTGTCTCCGATGCCTGAAGACACATCTCCCCGCTCTGTAGAAGCCTTTTAGCAGCCCACTAGCTGACCCCAGCCCCAGGCGAGCTCTCTGCTAACCCACTGTCTGTCAAAACTGCTTTTGTGTGCACGCATGCACAGTAGCGTGCGCTGTGAGCAGCCTCTCTAGAGGAATGTAGGTCGGTGCGACGTAGTAGTTGGATGACATAATGATTCTGGCCTTCAAGTGATGCAGAAAACGCGTGATCTCTCCTACTCTCATATTTCTAGAACTCCTACACAACTTTGCCCATTGTTGTTTGTGTGTGTCTGTGTGTGTGTGTGTATTTTGTGTGTTTATGTATGCATTTGTCTATTTATAAGGGTGCATTTGTGCGTGCGTGCGTGCCTGCGTGCGTGTGTGTGTGTGCGCGTCTCTTTATGCATGCATGTTTCTGTGTCTGCATGTGTATGCATCTGTACTCGTGTCTGTTTATGCATGTGTGTTTGTGTGTCTATGTGTCTCTATTGACGTATGTGTGTGTGTGTGTGCCTGTTTATGCATGTGTGTTTCTGTGTTTCTATGACTGTGTGTTTATGTGTGTGTGTGTCTATTCCCCCCCTCCAGAGCCCCTACTGGAAGGAGGCCCAGAACATTCTGAAGTTAGTGGTGTCTCGCTCCGCCAGCCTGGTGGTGCCAGACGAGATGCAGCGGTCGTACAGCGGCGAGTCATCCGGCTCCCCTGAGATCGCCTTCACGCGCATCTTCAACAACACCTCCAAGGAGCTGCCGGGGAAGACACTGGACTTCCACTTCGACATCTCCGAGGTCAGAGCTCCTCCACACCGCGCTGGCTCTCTCCTCTGTTGAGCCATCTGTTTTTTGTTTAAATACAGACTCTTTTTCAGGGCTGTTTCATTGCTGAGACATCTCACTGCTAAGGCTAGGTCAGAAGATGTTTATCATGGATGTGAGGTTGGATATCCGGTCTTCTTTAAATCGAGATGCGGCTTTAAATGTTTGTCTTCTTTCTCATCCTGTTTAAAAAAGGTTTTCTGTTTTACTTAATGCTGAAACAAAGATATTGTAAAGGAGAGTGGTTGTTGTTGGACTGTTGATGTGCGATTGTCATGAAACCTAATATTGTACGGCAGAATGGACGTTGATGTGTTATTTTGATGGTCTCTCCAGACGCCCATCATAGGACATAAGTATGGTGACCAGCGCACCCCAGCGGGGCGCGTGGGGAAGCAGCAGGTGATTGCTGTGACGAGGAGCACCTCGTCCACCTCGTCAGGGTCCAACTCCAACGGCCTGGTCCCAGTCAGCTGGAAGAGGCCCCAGCTCTCTCAGGTAACCACGGTGACACACCTGGCGAGCAAGTAACTTGAGTGACACATCTGACGAGCAAGTAACTTGAGTGACACACCTGACGATCAGCTACCTGTAGATTGACCTGGCGATCAGGTAACCATGGTGACACACCTGGCGATCAGGTAAGCCCATAGTGATACACCTGATGATGACCCGGTAACCATAGAGACACACCTGGCGGGCAGATAAATATATAGCGACACACCTGGCGAGCAGGTAAACATAGTGATACACCTGATGACCAGGTTAACATAGCGACACTACTACTGACATTCTGGGAATCATAGCAACACACCCTAGGTAACAATAGAGACACCTGTGCATCGGCCAACGGGTCATGATTTGCAGAATGCTTTCCTACTGTGATATCTTTCTGTTGTTCTTTAGTGTTCTAGTGTGTAATTCCTCTCCGATGTTGTCGTTTCAGAGGAGAACTCGGGAGAAGCTGATGAACGTCTTGTCACTGTGTGGTCCCGAGTCGGGAATTCCCAAAAACCCATCTGTAAGACTCCTCTCCTACTCTAAGGCCCCCGAGCAGGTCTCTGTCCAGCCCACCACAGACCTCTATAGACCACCACAGACCACTATAGACCACCACATAGCACCACAGAGCACCACAGACCACATGTACAGCACACACATAGTAGAGAAAAAAAAAGGCTACTACCAACATTTTATCTTGGTATTGGATTCTTCAATATTCTTCACACAATACTGTAGCCAGGGATATGACATATACATTGATGCTTGTCTGATGTATAGCTTTGACACTCTATACATCTAGATCCTGCTTTAGATTAAACAAACAGACTGGTGTAATTACTGTTTATCGACTGATAAAATGTTATCATGAAGGCGCTTGGTTTCAGGTTTTTGTATTTGCAATATGTGTATAAATATAATTGTTCAGCATGTATAGGACGTATGCATTGCTATATATAATGAAAACCCAGGGTCCAAAATTAACTCTTTACCTGCCTACCTGAGTGGAAAAATCTAAAAAATCCGGACAAGCAATTGTGTAACCCTGCATTTTTTTTAACTGCCAAATGGTCAAATCTATCAGCCGTTGGCTGGTGGCAGGTGTTATGTTGGACCCTGTGTAGAACCACCACTGGACAGTTTGGCCAGGTGGATTGAGCGTGTCCCTCCTGGTGTGTCCTCAGGTGGTGTTCTCCTCCAGTGAGGACCTGGACTGTGGGGAGCAGCAGAGCAGCCTGATCCCCACTGTGGAGGAGGTGGTACGGGAGGAGGAGGGCCAGGGAGAGGACACTGGCAGCGAGCAGCAGTTTGGCGTCTTCAAGGACTTTGACTTCCTGGACGTGGAGCTGGAGGACACGGAGGTGAGCATTCGGGGCAACTATGATGGTCATACCCATCAACCCTCCTTCCCGGCATTCTCTTGTATTTTACCATTCTCTCCCGCTGTCCTCCCCGTTCAATATTTTCCCGTAAATCTCCTGTATGTTTCACTCAACTTATTTATGCATATAAAAGTGTCCAAATTACAAGTAAAAAGTGTGGAATTGTAAAAATGTTAAGTTTCACCTTGACAATGTGCGTTATGTTCTTGTATCGCTATGTTTTTTTTATTGTTGTTTTCTTATATTGTCATGTTTTTACATTACAATGTTTCGTCCGATCTCTCATCTCCTGTGTTTAGGACCCAAAACGACTCACAAAGTTAGTAGAGGGAAACAAAAGTCTTGTTCTGTGTCTCGTTTGTCTCCAGTCTGTCTGTCTGTCTGTCTGTCTCTAACGATCTGTAGTCTTCTAACGCTGTCACCTTTCTTCTTCTCTTGCCCCAAGGAGTTGCAGGTAAGTCTGCGTAGCGCCCCCTGGTGTTGCTCTGTAGACCTCCCTGTGTTGTGACTGTGACTGTGTCGTACCGTACAGTTCCTTCAGTAGAAACCACTGCTCCTCCTCCTCCTCCTTTGGTTTTAATGTCCATTAGTTTATTCCCCAACTTTGCTTTCGGTGCCATCAGGATTTCTGGTCAAAGAGAGCTGAGATAAGATGAGACGCACTGTAGTAAGCTCTGACGGGAGATGTGTGCGTTGCGGCGGAAGTACAGGACAAGCACAGATAAGAAATAAAGAGATAAGAATTGCAATACAATCTACAAAACAAATGAAAAAAAGAATGCTTTGGTTGATTTGAAAAATAATTTAACTAATTTATTGGAAGTCCCGGTACTGTTTTATTTATTTATGTGTGTATTTTTCTTTAATTGAATTTTTTTTTCAGTCCCTCTCCATTCGTGTTTGTGTGTATGTACATATGCTTCTGTTATCGCCGAGTCACCTTGTTATTCCCGTCGTTCGTATCCCCCCTTCTAACCTGCTGTTCCCCGCGGTGTCCTGCAGGGGGAGAGCATGGACAACTTTAACTGGGGCGTGCGGCGGCGCTCGCTGGACAGCATGGACAAGGGGGACACGCCGTCGCTGCAGGAGTGTCAGTACACGGGCAGCACGCCCAGCCTCAACCTCACCAACCAGGAGGACACCGACGAGTCGTCAGAGGAGGAGGTACTGAGTGCTAGCCAGATTCTCACGCGCTCCAACCTCGTAAGTCCTCTCCACCCCCCCGATTCAGACCCCCCGCCCCCCCACCCTGCCCTATCTATCTATGCCCCGCCACACACCCCCTTGACCCCACCACGCTCCTCACTCAGACGGCTGGCATGGTGTGTGTGTGTGTGTGTGTGTGTGTGTGTGTGTGTGTGTGTGTGTGTGTGTGTGTGTGTGTGTGTGTGTGTGTGTGTGTGTGTGTGTGTGTGTGTGTGTGTGAGAGTGAGTACATGCGCTGAGCTGAGCCAATGGGTCAGAGGCTATCTGCTTGCTTCCTGGCTGGTGATAGACACGCCCCTCCACCACCCCTCGACCTCCTCTTCCCCTCTTAGAGCCACTTCCTCACTGCAACATTATTGCTGCTGTCCATATTCTACCGCTAGGTAAGTACAGTACAGTACAGCGTAGGACAGAGACGAACGAGAACAGCACTGTATAAAAATAATACTTACTAACTTGGTATTGAAGTTAGTATGCTTAGATAATTTGGATAATTCCTAAACACAAATTATACTACTAAATGCAAGCTAGGATTTAGAAACTCAAATGGCAACTGAATCTGAGCCACCATGCCGGATTGGTTAAACAGGTTGTCAATCACTATAGCCCCGCCCACAGCCACAATGTCCTGATATAAGTGAAGATGATCCTTCACAAATAACAGGAGACTTTCAGCTTTAGATACGCAATGTAGAGGTCTAATATATTTAAAATTATTTGAAGTTATTTGGCTGCTTCTCTCTTCTCTCGGCTACCCCACCTTGCTTTGCACCGAGTTTGAGGAAATCTGTTATCTAACTGGATATAGTGCTGCTTCAATCTGCTGGATGCTCATATTTTCCAATATATTTCTCTACTTACTTCCTGCTCTGTCATGCATCGTGAGAATGTGCTTAACTCCCTAAAACCTCTTCTCCACCCCTTTTACACGTTCAGCATGCAGTATGTGACCTTATAGCATTAAAAGATGCAAGAGAAATTAAATGACTACTACTATCTTGACAAATGCACGATTTAACTTGGATGTTTTTGCCTTAACAGTTGAATTGTAGACTAAAAAGACTAAAACGATGTGGTTGAAATAACTAGATTAAGATGTCAAAGCTAATCTATGTCTGTTTATCTCAACTAATTATCTTTTTATATATGTACACGGATGGATGGATAGATGGATAGATGCATGCATAATGAAACTGAACAGAGAAAGGGAGCCAACTGCTTTATGGTTTAGCAAAACATTTCTAGAGGGCTACTGGCTTACCCTTCATACATCCCATGAAAAGCAAACAAACCTGTGAACCAGTTGGATACATTTTATATAAGAAGTGGGTTTAATTAAAAAAAAGACTGTGGGAGCATTTTGTGTCGTCTATCTGTGTGCCGAGCCGGCCTCCCTCTCGTCCCAGACGATGCTTATCTGGTGTCATTTCCTGTACAGCTGAACAGCGACTCGGCCACGGACGACGCCACCTCCAACCATGTGGACTCCCTCCTGCAGTCCCAGGAGTCATCCAGCAGTGTGTTCACAGAGGACGCCGGCCCCCTGCCCTCCCTCCCCTCCCACCCCTCCCTGCCCCGGCTGGACAGCCCCGCCCTGGACAGTCCGGTCCTGGAGAGGGCCCATTCAGACAGCACCAGCAGCCAGCTGCCTGAGGTGCGAACAATCGGGATCAGTAATACGCTGTGGTTCTCGGGTGCTTTCTAGTCAACACCTGCTCTCGGTGTTCCTCTGCTGTGGTGTTATAGGGGCTCTCGTCTTGTCTTATCTCCTCTGCCTGTCTCTCCTCTGCCTGTCTCTCCTCTGCCTGTCTCTCCTTTGCCTGTCTCTCCTCTGCCTGTGTGTCTGCAACAATGGATGTCTGGTGGGCCATATAATGCTGTGTTTTGGTTTGTCTGTCTAACTGTCTGTCTGCTAATTTGTCTGCCTGTGTGATGGGGGGCGAAGCACTGTGTGGGTGTGGGTGTGGGTGTGTGTGTCTCTGCTCTGGGCGTTGGGCGTGCGTGGGGCTTGCTCTAGTTCTCTCTCTGCCTATATGGTTCTTCCTAGTGGGGCGCGCTTGTTTTTAATCCAGGGAGAGATCCAAGTGCAAAGCAAAAAAAAAAAAAACAAGCGCTCACCTCAGGTCAGCTGTAACTGCTAACTAATAATTCCCACCTCCGAGCCGAGCGCTCCAAACATCTAACCTCTCCCCCACGACGCCGTCACCTTCAACCCGCTGACATGTGAGTACCACCGCATTAAACTCCAGTCGGCTCTTCTTCAAAGTGTAATCAGGGCTAGACTGGAACATGCACATGATTGAAGGAAAAGGCGTTGCTGTTGTCGGCTTGATTTGTTAGGTTATTCAATCTTTTGATGAGCTAACCACTGAAGCGTCACCTACTAACCACTCTCTTCCTTCCCACTAACCCTGTGGAGTCATGTGCTCTCCTTGATCTGCGCTTGTCAGCGACGCAACCTCAGGTCACACCCCCGGGGCCCCCCCATTCTCTGACCTCACCTGGGTAACGTCATGCATCTTCTGGCGCCTGACTGGCGTGTACCACATGGTACCAGTGGCGTGGCATTAGCCTCGGCTAAGTCCCATTGGCAAAAACAATGGCTCAGTTCCTAGCTGGCGGCCAGCTGCGTGGAGCTTGGCAAGATCCGGCCGCCGGCCTCAATGTCATCTGGAGGACATCTCCTCCATCACAGGCCCCCAGCTCTTAGTTTAATGAGCATCAGATAAAAGCATCAATAGTCTTAGTCACCCCGCCCCACCACCACCACCACCACCACCACCCGCACCACCGTGGCCCACCACCACCATCCGCACCACCCTGCCCCCCCCCCCCCTCCAGCAAGATGACTAGCAACGCCTGAAAGCTTTCTGAGATAGCTGGCACACTGCCACACCCCCTCTTGCTTGCATTAGTCTCTCTTCAGTAAAAAAAAAAAAAACGGGAAATGAATGTGTTCGGTCCGGTCCTCGCTGTGTCATCACGTGAAATACCCGCCCCTCTCCATCCTAACCCCCCCCCCCCCCCCCCCTTCCCCCTTGTCATTGCATCCTCCCGGCCACTCTCCATGATGGGATTTAATCTGGTGTTTTTCCCAAACTGCGTAATTCACCGTAACCACCGGTTACGATGGTCTGATGTAACCCGGCATCCCCCCCCTCCCCTCCTGCACTCCGCGTTGCTGTAATCGTACCTTTGACACAATTCTTCACGTCAACCTCTTCAGTGCGTGCAGGGAAACCCACTTACCAGACGGCCGGGTTGTCTTTAGACCGTTTAATTTTTTTTTGCTGACGCCTGTGCAAAAAGCGCAGTTTTTTTCTTACAGGAGGAATTAATTTCTCAAGTGTGTGCCATAAATCAGCGGCTTATGGGCCAAAGTGCCCAACGAGCGATGTCCCCCGCCCCCCCCCCCCCCACTGGTCCGCTGTGCGCTAAGGGCCCCGTCACGTCCGCCGTAGTCTGCGGTTTACGAGTGGCCGGGTCACATCCTCATCGGCACCCCGGTGATGGACGGTTATTAGCCCCCGTTTGTTCAATATTTCCTACGGTTCTCGCAAGGGAAACATTTTCCTCCCAAGAGCCACTCTGAGAAAATGGCATTGTTAATGGAAGCGGTAGATCTCTTGTATATGGTAACAGGTTCTGTTAATGTTAAGCTAAGTATATACTTTGTAGCGGACACGCGAGTAGAAGAACCCTAGCGTTGGATGTAAAGGGGATTTTGTATTTTATTAAACCTGCACTATGTACGTTTTCCCATTAGCAGCCTCTAGTGGCTTGAGTTAAAGCTATATAAGTGGACCAGAATAAAATGATTACAGAGGAACACTCCCTGGGTGGATTGACTCGTGGATGGGCGCGATTTGTTCTTGAGAAATATTCTAGTTCTGATATTTTTGAATGGAGTAAATAGCGGCAGTAGAAAAGTTAGGTAGAGCAGGTTTAAAATCTAAAAAAATACTACTTTCTGACGCCTCTTGCTCCGCTGCACCTGAGCCCCCCCCCCGTGTCGCTGTGTGTTTCAGGACGCTGTTAGCATGACCGCGGCCGATGAGCTCAGTAGCAGCGTGAGCGAGGACACGGGGTTCTGCAGCGCCCCCCCGCTGCCCTCCGACCCCCTGGATCTCTGCGACCTCCCGGACTCCCAGGACCCCCAAGACGAGCTGGACCCGGCCCCCCCTCCTACGCCGGCCATTGACACCCCACCGGGGTACCCGTGCGAGGACGACCCCCGCCAGGCGCTGCCGTTGCCCCTGGCGCTGATGCCGCTCCCGCCGCTGCCCGAGAGCCCCTGTGGCTCGGTGTGCGAGGAGGACGTGACACTCGCCCTAAAGGAGCTGGACGACCGCTGTGAGGAGGAGGAGGCCGACTTCTCGGACATGTCCAGGTGAGTGCCACAAGAGACTCTGACGTCCTTGTCAAGAAACGGTGAATCAGGTACTCGTAGCAACGTTTCAAGGCCTTCAGCATGCTGTCTTTGTTTCTCATAGAGCAACGCTGTAATGCTATTGGTTACCTTTCTCGAGTTCTCGCAGTGCTTTAGCATTTTTTGGTGACTTCTTCAGTTTCTCGCAGAGCAATGCAATTTAGCAATTAAGTTTTCGTAGAGCCACACCTTAGGGCTGTTGTTCAAGTTTCAGTGTAGGGCTGCACGATATGGGCAAAATATGATATGGATGGTGATGTGTCACAGCGCGTCTCCCGGCGTCGTCTCGTTTTTTTTATCGGGATCCTCCATGCTTGTTTTGTTGTGAGGGGGCGGCGGGTGAGGGAATGAGGCGTCTTTGCACACGGCACGTTCGGAAGGACAGAGTGGGAGGGGTCGCGTTCGCGCTCACAGTCTCCAAGGCAACCACAGACGCTTAAGGCGGAAACTGACCATTTTAATGCATATATCGATATAAACGATATTGTCGTACATAGCCGATATATCCTGCAGCCCTATTTCAGTGGTTTTAGTTTTTAGGCTTTCGGCAAAGCTGTGTCATGTCCTGTTAAGGCTTTCGGGTAAGTTTCTCAGGTTTTCATAGACCCGACAAAGTGCTTTGATCCGCACTGCTACCAAGCTGTCTTAGATCCTCCTAAAACAATGCATTAAATCTATCAGAAAACTCTTCCATCGGCAACACTTTAAGGCCCTAGGGAAGCTGTCTCAGGTCCTCATAGTGCAATGCTTGGTTCAAATCCGCCGGTAATACTCTCGGATCACAGATCAGCGGTTCACTAATGATCTTGGGTGAGGTCCTGCTATCCCACGGTGTGTGTCCGGATGGGCTGGTGTTTTAATAAGAGAAATCACACCGTGTTCTTTTTGGTTGATCTGAAATAAACCACACTTAAAGTGTCGTGGTGACGAGGATCAGCCCTGTCTGGTTCCTCTCCCGGGAGCAGCAGGCCTCGGTTTGAAGGTTGGCCAGGAAGCTCCCCCTGAAGGTGGGCCAAGTGAGACTGGAGGACAATGAGACCAGCCAGGAACACAAATCAAAGTTTGAACGGCTCTGCAGAAAGGAGTCGTGCCAAACCCTTTGAAACAAACCCGGCTCCAGCAGGATGGCTCACAGAGAATGTAACCGTGTTCTTAGGGACCGTAGAAAAGAGGGATTTTAGCCACATCTCCATCACTCTTTCACATCTAAATTCATTCTTAATTTAGCTAATATTTCCCAAATTACAATACGTTAAAACTAGAAATGAGTGGTGGTGGTTGGTCCCCTTTCTGGCAATTTTACAAAAAGTGTTGGGTATTTATGTTCTATCTAGGTTGAATTATTGAGCAGTCGACGCGATGTACCAACATTACCTGAAAGCATTTTAGGACCTCTGAGAAATGGTTTGTTCCAGGAAGTTACAATGCAAACATGCAGGGAGTCCTGATTTTCGCATTTAAATGCACCACCACAGTCAAATACTGTAGTCCTTCACTCTAAAGTGGAAGGGGGTGGGGGGGGGGGGGGGCTTCAATAAAAGCAATGTCTGAAAGTGAAGAATAACTGTTTATGTGCCAAGAACGAAAGAAAGGGAGTGAGTCAGTGAGTGAGCGAGCGAGCTTGGGGCCTAGCTGTTATCCACAGGAGTTATTGTGTCAGTGTGTGTGTGTAGCAGCCAGGTTCTCAACGCGCTCCCTGCACTGCTGGTGTGGGACGGGAGCACTGTGCTGGTGCAGTTAGCCATCGCTTATCATATCGCGCTGCAGAGCTCAGTGAGAGTGAGAGTGAGAGAGTGTGACAGAGACACAGAGAGAGAGAGAGAGAGCGAGAGAGAGGCTGGTTGAGGTGAGAATGAGGACAGAAACGGTGTCTGCTACAGCGCTCGGCAGCACTGGCTTTCGCTACTTCTACTCCGTCTGCTTCTTCAGGCTCTTTGGTCCCACTGGCCTGTGAGTATGTTGTGTGTTGGGGGAAACGGACGCGGGCATTTGCATGCTAAAATGCTAATAGCTCAGCGTGTTGTTTGTGTGCCGGGGCACTGCAGTAGAATAGAGCTTAAAATAGACTGCAGGGAGAGAAGGGGAGGGAGCGAGGGAGAGAGTAGCGGCTTGGAGCAGGAGAAGGAGGGGGGAGGGCGACATGTGCGTTTGTTTTCCTGTTAGCTTTGTTCTCCCTGTTAGCGCTTTTAGCTTTCAGCTAGCACTGTACTCTGTTAGCGATATGCTCCCTCTGTTAGCGTTGTTCTCCTTGTTGGCTCTGCGTTAGCTCAGCGTTAGCTTTGCGTTGGCTCAGCATTGGCTCAGCGTTAGCTCCGCACTAGCTCAGCGTTGGCTCAGCATTAGCTCAGCGTTAGCTCAGAATTAGCTTTGCGTTAGCTTAACATTAGCTTTGCTTTAGCTCTGTGTTAGCTTCACTATGCGTTATCTTTGTTCTCTATATTAGCGCTGTGCTCTCAGTGTTATGTCTGTTCGCACTCTTCCAGCTCTGTGCTTCCTCTGTTTGATCTGCTTTAGCCGTTAGCTCTGTGGTAGCACTATGTTAGCACTGTGTTAGCTCTGTGTCAGCACCTTCTTAGCGCCGTCGTTCTTCCTTTTGTGTGCTGTAGTCAAGATGAAGGCGAGACGGACGGCTTCCCGGAGATCCAGCCGTCTCCGCCCCCCTCGCCCTTCCTCTCCGCCATCCTGGCCGCCTTCCAGCCCGTTGCCTACGACAACGAGGAGGACGCCTGGCGATGCCATGTCAACCAGATGTTGTCCGACACGGACGGTTCCTCGGCCGTTTACACGTTCCATGTGTTCTCTCGACTCTTCCAGGTGAGAGGAGGATGGAGCGTGTGCGTCTGTGTGTATTGTTTACTGTATGTCATCTGTATTCAGTCCTTGGCCCCATGTCCTCCTGCAGGTAGTGAGTGTGTGTGTTGTTGTTGTTTACTGATGTTGTTGTTGTTTACCACAGAACATCCAGAGGAAGTTTGGCTCCATCACCCACTCAGCTGTCAGGTTCCTTGGGGAGGGGCTCCAGCGAATGGGCAACCAGTTCCTCAGCTCCCTGGAGGTCATGACCTCTCACTCCCACTGTCCCACCGTGCTGCTGGATGCCGAGACGGTGAGACTACGAAATCCCCACAAAAGCCCAAAGCAGAAAGGCAGCTTTTTTTATTTTGAAGCTTTTTGGACTAAAAATAATGACATGACAGAGTCTTCGAATACCGCTGCACTGTGTTTAGTTTCTTCGGCTTTCTTCAAAGGCACGAGTCAAAAAAAAGTTGTATAAGTCACACGTACTTCAAAACAAGCGACAATCTGTTGCTTTTTTACTTTCAGTAACTGATCCTACCTGGAGCATCATGGGAATTGTAGTTTTACCATTCTATGTAACGTATTATTGTCGTAGTTTCAGGAGCTACAGTAAGCTTCAACTTAATTAAAAGATTCATATCCTAATAAGTATTTTGTCTCCTCTGTCCTTTTGCCTCTCTTCTGTTATGTCCTGTGTGCTGTCTCCCATGCCTCCTATCTCCTGCCTCCTCTATTCTATCTCCTCTTTCCTCTGTCTTATCTCAGCTGTTGTCTTGTGGTCTTCTGGAGACGTTAAAGTTCAGTGTGCTGGAGCTACAAGAACACCTGGACACCTACAACGGCAAGAGAGAGGCTGCTGAGCAGGTGAGCACCTTCATCGTCGTATCATCCTCCAGTCACCCATCACTGTGGATACTTGGATGTTAATAAAGCATTGGAGAATGGAAGAAAGAAAGTGACTGTGTGTCTGTCCCAGTTGGGGTTTGTCTGTCAGTCTCTCTTCACTGTCTGTCTTTGTTTCCTTCTCCCTGTCTGTCTCTCCGGCCTGTATTTGTCTTTCTGACACTCTCTCTCTCTTGTCTCTGGCCATCTATGCATCCGTCTGTCCCTTTCTCTCTCTTCCGGTCTGTCTCTGATTGATTGTCGATCCATTCGTCCGTCTGTCTGGGTGTGGCGTGAGTTATCATCATTCTACGTCAGAAGCAACATCTCCCGCCTGGCAGATAAAAATAGTGCTGTGCTGCTAAACGAGTTATAGTGGCCTGGTGGGTGGGGGGGGGGGGGGTCCTAGAGGGAGCAGATGAGATTGCAAAGGCTTCTGGGATGCGGGGGAGGCTAATTGAATGAGGCAGCGCCGGGCTGCCCCCTCCCCTCTTCCCCTCCCCACTATCTCCCCCTCCCCCCCTGCTCTGCAACAGACCTCCTTTAATTCGCTAAGTACAACACTTTTATTAAATCTAGCCCCGCCCCCGCCTCCTAGTGCAGTATCGCATACGCCAGACACCACGCCACACACACACACACGTGATGGGGGGAAGGGGAACTTTTCTTGAACTGTTATTGGCTTTTCTCCCTGTCTCATCACTCACCCATCTCTCTCCCTCACTCTCACTCTCGCGCTCACACTCACTCACTCATATCCCCCGCCCCCCCCCCCTCCCCTCCTCTATGTTCATCACTATGTGTCTCTCTCTGTGTCCCAGTGGCTGGAGAACTGCAGGAAGACGTTTGGAGATAAAGATGGCTGCCAGCGGGGGAGCACCCAGGCCCAGGTAGGGACCAGAACCATGCCAAGTTGCATCACATCTCCAACAGGGCTTCAATAGACACCGCTGGTTTGAATAAAGACCGGATTCGAATAAAGACCAGATTTGAATAAGAACTAGATTTTAATAAAAAGCTTATTTAGATTAAGATTTAATATAAATAAATTTGTACCTGATGTAAATGAAGACCCGCTTTGAATAAAGACCTGCTTCAAATAAAGGCCTAAAGCCCTTAGTACCTCATTTAAATAAAGACCTTATTTAAATAAAGACCTCATTTAAATAAAGCTCGCCCCTGCCAAATCACTTGTCTTGTCTGAGGCCTAATTGGTCATCAGTTCCAGGAAGAGAGAACAGGAAATGGCAGAATAATCCAATCAGGGCCCAGGCTGAGGGATAAGGAGTACAGGCAGAGGAGTGATGTCCCAGGCTGCCTAACTGCTATCTTACTGCTAGCATCTTCTAGCTGTCATCTTTTAGCAGCCATGAGCTGGCAGACGACTACTGCGAGATAGAGAGACATTGGTTGATCAGACTTGGACACGCCTCCTCTCTCTCCTACTGTACATGCTGTCTCGCTGTGTCTCTCTACCCTCCCTTTCTCTCCGACTGTCTTGACGCGTCTCCCCTCCCTCTCCCACTGTACACACACTGTCTTGCTTTATCTCTCTACCCTCCCTCTCTCACTGTCTCGATGTGTCTCTACCTCCTCTCTCCTACTGTACTCACCGTCTTGCATTATCTGAGTTTTTTTTTTTTCTGATCACCTTGTGCCCTTGGTTCAGATGAGCATGAGGGGACCAGGCTTTAGCTCCTCCGCTGGCCATCAGAGCTCTGACTAGACTAGTGCTCGCTCGCTCGCTAGCCGAACACTCGCTGGCTAGAGGAGTGCTGGCTAGCTGAATATTCGCTGGCTAGCAAAACGCTAGCCAGCCGAAACACTCACCGGCTTGCGGTGTCAGCGCTGCCGGCCGAACACTTGCTAGGTGGCACGGTGCTATGTTAGCCGCTGTGTTTAAGCACACTAATTCTTGATTCTTCTTCCTCTCCTGTGTTGTTTGTTGTTTGTTGTTGTTGTTGTTGTGTGACCTGCTCGCCTTCTTGCTTAGCACATGGAGAATCTAGCAGTAAGTGGTTCTCATACCGTGAGCTCTTATCGTCACCAATCACTCCATCCAGACCCAACCTCTCCGACCGTATCATCTCTGGCTTCGTCCGACCGGCTGCTCGGCAGACCCGCATCCCTCTCCGTCTTTATTTAACCCGGCTTCGCTTCCCCAAACCCAAGCCTAGTAGTCTTGCTCGTTAGTGGCTCCGTTAGTCAGGGCTCCTCCGCTCATCTTCATCCTCCTCCTCCCTGTTGCTGCTGGTGGTGGGTGGGGGGGGGGTGTTGCCGTGGGTTACCAGGGAAGAAGGATGAGGGAGAGCATCGCCGTTAGACTTGTTTTCATCCTGCATGCGTTACTCCCTCCACCGTTGCGGTGGTTTCCTGTCGTCATGTCATCCCGGATTTAGACGGTAGCCCGGGTAAGGGAACGGGATTATTTTTGGGATGTTGTGGTCGTAGGACACACCCGTTGCTCGCTGCCGGCGCTCGGTCACATTAACCCCTTCATCAGCCGTCCATCCTGCTCATCAGCTCCCCCCCCCCTCTCCTCTAATCCAGGATCCACATCTTGTCTAATCATGTGACCCTGTGTGTTCTGGGGAATTTGTGTGTGATCTAGAATTTATTTTCTCTCTCCCTCTCCTCTCCCACTCTGTCTCTCCCCCCCCCCCCCCCCCGCCCCCCGCCCCCTTTCTCTCTCTCTCTAGGAGTT
Organism: Merluccius polli; assembly: GCA_030340625.1. Taxonomy (NCBI): domain Eukaryota; kingdom Metazoa; phylum Chordata; class Actinopteri; order Gadiformes; family Merlucciidae; genus Merluccius; species Merluccius polli. Next base: position 45,074 of record JAOPHQ010004335.1, read on the forward strand.
GGAGTTGTGTCGGCGGCTCTACAAGCTTCACTTCCAGCTGCTGCTGCTGTTCCAGGCGTACTGCAAGCTCATCAGCAGGGTGGACACCATCAAGAGGGAGGCAGAGGTAGCCCCTTCACCCTTCACCCACCGTGGACGCCTCCTCCGTCTCGCTCCCCTCATACACACTACAACACTACAACTACCACCGAGTGCTTGGCCCCTAGTGGGACTCGAACCCCTAACACCGGCTGTGTCAATGCCGAGCTCTACCAGTTGAGCTACACATAGCATTGAACCCCTAACCCTGGCAGTGTTAATGCCATGCTCTACCAGTTGAGCTAGACAGGGATTCGAACCCCTAACCCTAGCAGTGTTCATGCCATGCTCTACCAGTTGAGCTAGATAGGGAATCAAACCCTAACCCTAGCAGTGTCCATGCCATTCTCTACCAGTTGAGCTAGATAGGGAATCAAACCCTAACCCTAGCAGTGTTGGTGCCGTGCTCTACCAGAGTTAGACCACAGGATCATTACTTCCCGGTCCTAAATGGTTTCCAGTAAAAGCCAGAATGGCACCAGCAGCTCTCTGGGACTCTCTGCTCTGTAGCACTCTCCATTAGCAGACGCTAATTAGCAGACGCTTTTATCGGAAAGTGTTTATATACATGTAATTAAAGACCAGGTTGTTCAAGGAATGCCTCCAGCTAGACTGCAGCCGTTGGGGATCGAACCCAGAACCTTCCAGCACACCACAATGTTCTGCCATCCCAACACAGCGCATACCTCACAGTGTGTTTGTGAACTTGTGTGCGGTCTTGAACTCCTGCCATGGGAGTGTATCTTGGAGCAGAGATGTAGATGGACTGATCGATCGGAGAGAGGGTTCAGTCGGTCACCATCTCAGCCGTCGCTCCCCATCCCTCGCTCTGTGTTTTTATAGATCTTAGCGGGCTCTTTAATCAGATTAAAGATTTTTATGAGATTACATTCTCCTGGCATGGCCTTATAGGCTGGCTGGCCAGTTAATCACAGCTCAATACTGAGGAGACCAGCCACTCTGACGTCTGTCCCCACTTCAAACATGGCCACTGTTATCACTGTGCCCTAGTAGTCAGTGTCTGTCACTGTCTTCCCAGCTCCATCTTTCTGCCTGTCTCACTGTCCGTCTGTCTACTTATCAGGTCTTTCTTCCTGTCTGTCCATCTGTCGCTCTGCCTGTCTGTCTCTGTTTTTTATGTCTGTCCTACTGTCTGACTCCCGGTCTGACTTCTTGTCCATCTCCCGTCAGGTGACCAACATGTCGGATGAGCTGGCTCTGCTGGAGAGCTGTCTGAAGGAGGCGGAGACAGGAAGTGAGGGACAGGAAGTGATCTGTCTCTCGGACGACGCCCAGACCAACACGGAGACGGCCATCCAGTCGCTGATCGAGAGCCTGAGGGCCAGAGACTTCGCCTCTGCCCTCAACCAGGTCAAAGTCTTCAGGTAGGTCCACCAATCAAACGCAAGATGCTGTTACATTAAAGAGTAACACCACACTGGAGCACATGTGTAAGGATTGCTGCCACCTAAAAGTTAAAAATTATTAACATTAGTTTTTGATTTTAGCGATTCATTCAGTAATTTTAATTTCAGGAAAATACATGATATTGTTGCAGAATACCAAGACGTTTTACACTTTATACATGATTGAAGTGGTTAGTTGATGGAAAGTTTTTTTTATTTTCACGATATATGCAATAATATATATATTTGGATAGATGCTTAGATAGATGTATAGAATTTGGGTTAGTCCTAGAAAGACCAAAAATCCAATTCTGTGTTGCGTTGCGGATTCATTTTAATTGACCTCTAGATGGCAGCAAAGTAACAGCGCATGTAGTTGCTCTTTAAAACCTCCCACTACAGTGGCGACCAGAAGAGGGTGTTGATCCCTGACCTCTATGCTCCCCCCCCCCCCCCCCACGGCAGATCGCTCTGGCCCAGCGACATCTTCGGCAGCGACTCGGACGACGCGGTGCAGACCCTGCTACACATCTACTTCCGCCACCAGACGCTGGGGCAGACGGGCTGCCTGGCGGTGCTCGGCCCCAGCGGGGACCTCTCTCAGGCCAACAGCCGTCTCATGGAGCTCAACCTGCAGATCCGACAGGCGCTCAGCCAGGTGCAGGTCCCCGCCCGCCACACCCGGACCTCCATGGTCACATGGGGCTGTGAAACGTATCAAACGCACGCCCCCCCCTCACCCTAGAGACACTCTGGTGCTCCCTGGAAGTGGGCGCGGCCTTCAGGAGAGATGGGTGGGTGGGGGGAGGCCAGCTTCTGATTGGACAAGATAATAAGACTTCACCAATAAGGGCTAATGGACGTGGGGGGGGGGGGCGGGGGTGGGTGGGAGGGGAGGGGCTACCTGTGACTCATCGGTCTAGGCGATGACGTCGCAGAGTCCCCTCCCTCCCTCCTTCCCCTCCCTCCCTGGACTGATGCGCACTCTGCACATTCGGCTGCAATAAAGGGAGCGGACGCAGCTGGAGGAGCGGGCGGCAGAGACGATGCGAAAAAAGACATTTTATTTTTTCTTATCTCGTTGCTTTTGGTTGAGTGGTACAGAGCAGGGTGGGGGTGTGAGCGAGCTTTGCACTGGGGGTCCACCAGCTGTGCGTGTGTGTGTGTGTGTGTGTGCGTGCGTGCGTGTGTGTGTGTAGCGAGCGCAAGGCGAGAGAGCGAGAGAGCGAGAACGAGGGGGGGTAGGCTGTCCTGTCCACATCCTAAAGCAAACGCATTAAAAAAAAAAAAATCACATTTAAAAAAAAAAAAAAAAGAAGAAAAAAAGGGTTTTCAAAAGCATGCTTGAAAGAGAAAGCACTGCAAGAGTATTTTTTTGGGAGAAATGTATTTTTTAGTAGTGCTACTATCCTAGGTTGTAAATGTTTGGGTATTTAACATGTAACCCTGCGGGGGGGCGCTGTGCTCTCCCGTGGCTGTAAAAAGAGAAATATATCCGTTTATTGACCCGCGACTCTTTAACCAAATAAGTAGCTGCCTTTTAGAGACTTGTAACAGTGTGGTGTGTATTGGATACTCTGGTATACACACACCTATACACACACACACACACACAAAAACAAACACACACAGAAAACTGCATTTAATTGCACACGAGTGCAGACCGGCTCCTGCCTGCGAGGCGGGGGGACGTGCGTAACTTATTGTACTCTGTATATATTTTAGAAGGTGTATAGTGTAAAAGCAGTATTTTTTTGTGTAATGCACTGTTAGCCTGAGTGGGACCGGATGGAGGAGAGAACACTCTACTGTTGAAATCCAGTCACACACTTTAAAAAGAAAAACCTTTCCCAAACTCTGGCTTGCTTGATGCTTGTAAACTGGGTTGGGAGTCTTACATATTTTTATTATTTTTTGGGGGGGGGCGGGGGGGGGTGGGGAGTAGCGGGAGGCGGGGTTTAACCAAATCTCGACCAATGAAAATGGCGACGGTGGCGTGTAGCCTCTCCTATTGGATGGCCACAGCCTGTCCGAGCTGAGTCCTATGCATTCCTCTTTTTCCACTGTGATCCTTCCCTCTGTCCTCCCCCACTTCTCTCCCAGGTTTGTGTCGACTCCCCCCCTCCTCCCCTGTTTGATCCCGGTAGGGGGGGGGGGGGGGGGGGGGTGGGTGACGCTCCGAGGACAGTCCTCTCCCGGCACATTGTAACAATCACTGTAGTCTCCACAGAGCTTCTTGGCTTGCCTGCTACATTTAAAATGCTGTTATTAAAAATGGATATATTATTTACCTGGAAGAGATGCATTATGATTCTCACAACAGCCTTCACTCGGGACGAATAAAACTGATCATACAGTAAACATGGACCTGGTGTCGCGGCTCGTTTCTACCCTGTGTGTGTACAGTGAACTGTAGGCTTGCTGTGGTTAATGGTATGTCCTGACGACCCAATTAGAGAAGTGCATGGCATCGTACCCAACGGATCAATAATCCAGTTAGTGGGGCGCCAATCGGCCCGCGTCTCCGTCCGGAATACAGGACTGATTATTTTATTGGCCGGTTCTAAAAGAATCCAGCATATCTTTACATGTTTATCGGTTTGGAGGGGTAATATTCAATTACTCAACAGGAAAAGAAAACTCTAAACGCTAACCGTGGATGCGTGTGCCAGGTAGTTTATTTCAATACAGTCAACGCACAGCATCAAATCCTGAACCAAAACAAAAATAAACTGACAAGAACTTATGAAAATGTCAAATGTCCGCTCAGCGCCAGACTTCGTGGGCTGGGGGAAGGTGGGGGGGTGTGGGTTTCCTTCTAGATGATGTACTTGAAGCTGAAGGTGCTGTCGCAGGACAGCCGTTTGCCCTTGCACCTGCCGCACAGATCCTGCCTGTGGGGTCGCTTGGGGTCAACATGGCGCTGAGTCAACGCACACGAGCAGCGCGCTTTGTTGCAGGTCTGGAGGAAAAGAGGTCAAAGGTCAGTGGAGGAGCGCACAAAAACACACATGACGTCATTTTAGATGATTCCCCAAGTGTCTCACGTGACATCTTATGTCTTCAACGCGGTACGGGTTGAATTCCTTTTGGCATTTTCTGCAAAACTGTTTGAAATAAACCTGGAAGGATAAGTAGATGTTGTGGGGAAACACAAACACACAAAAAAACCAAACACACAACGGCAACATGTGCATGTTGTTGAGTCCAACGCCTTTACCTTATTGGTGCCCTGGACGCACCACACGTACGCGCTCTCCCACCGCAGGTTACACCCTCTGCAGTGATAATACCCGTACTTCTGCTCGAGAAACTGGACACGACACACACATCCCGTTACGCACGTTTTACGCACACGCAGCGCAAGCAGTAGTAGATTGAAGTGGGGGGGGGGGGGGGGGGGTCAGGTGGCAACTCACCTGGAACCGCACGCGGGCCTTGATTTTGGACCCTTCCTTGACGGGTTCTGACGCCTCGGCTTTCAGCGGCTTCTTGGCCTGAACTTTACGCAGCTGGGCGGCAGCGGCGGCCTTGGGCTCAACGCCCGCCACTCGGACGTCGCCGCCGTCGTTGTTGTTGTTGTTGTTCTCGTCCTTCGGCGCGTCGCTCTCGTCCTTCGGCGCGTCGCTCTCCAAAAGCGGCTCCTCCCCGCTCGCCACGTCACATGAGCCGCCGCCGCCGCCGCCATCGCCATCCTCCTCCTCGGCGGAGAAGAACGACGTGATCGACCGGTACGCGATCGGCGAGTAAACGGCGAGGGTGCGAGGGTAGCGCACGGTGCCGCCGCCGCCGCCCCCCACGCCGCCGCCGCTCCCGGTGCACTTTTTGGCACCCTGCGCGCACTCCCGCGCCCTGCGCCTGCAGAGCGCCTCAAGCTTGGACAGCGCCAGGGTGCGGTGTCCGATGGCGCACTGCACCGACGCGTCGGCCCTGGGGTTGACCTGGACGGCCACGTCCCTGGTGTTGGCCTTGCGCAGGCGCGGCGTGAGCTTGGGGTTGATCTGCGAGATGATGGACCTGAGCTGCGCGCGCTGGTGGTTGTTGAACGCCTCGGCGGCGGCGGCGGCGGCGTCCGCATCTGCGTCCGCGTGGGCGTCGGAGACGCACTTCCGGTAGCGCCAGGCCACGGCGCGCGGTCTGTGGCACCGGCCAGCGCACGGGTTGTAGGAGGGGTAGAAGTAACTGCTGCTGCTGTCGACTGAGTCGTCGCCGTACGTCGCCATCTTTGTTCAGCCGACAGGTGACGGGGTGCGGCGCGTCGGTATAAATGCGCCGGGCGAGGCCCCTAATTGCGCGTCATTTAGCTAATTGCGCGCAGGTGCGCTTTTTTTGTTTTGTCCCCCCCCCCCCAAATAAATAAATAAACACAAGAAAACACAGCAGGTAGCCTCAGGACAGCCTCAGGTAGGCCGTCTGCTTTGGTTTCGTTTTTTATTTTATTTACATTTTTATTTTACATACTCTTCATTTTATGCCATAAATCTCTTAATATATGGTTGATTTTATAATATACACAGCTGTACATGTCATGTTTTCTCTCTCTCTCTCTCTCTCTCTCTCTCTCTCTCCTTTTTTTCACAATATAGCATAAGTGTAGTGAGGTGGCACTGCGTGGTTGAAAATAAAATACATTATTATTACATATTCCGTCCATTTAAATACATAAGTAGTATCCGCTGGTCTCCCCCCCAACAACCAGTTGGACAGCGACGCGTTGTTGAGTTACAGCAGTAGATGTAAACCTTTAGGGTGAATGTTTGAGTCCTTTGAGACCTTGAGTCCTTTTTTCCTTTCCTATTCTTGAGGATGGAGACTAAAAGCTGTAAACTTTCACAGATAAAGATGACGCTTGGCAGAAGAAAACTTCTATATCTTATAGACGTTATGACCTTTTTTTTTTTTTGCAATTCAATGTTGCACATATTTGGCAATGTTGTGGTTGAGATAGCTTATGTTATGACACACACACACACACACACACACACACACACACACACACACACACACACACGCACACACACACACACGCGCGCGCCTCTCACCCGAGTCTCACATCTAGCAACTACTGCGCATGCCCACCACCGTCACCAGTCTCTCTTGCATAGCCGTGACCTCTTCATCCTATGTACACGCTGGACCGGGAGGTGGACGTTGTGGGGGTTTTTGTGGGGTCCCTGGTCTACGTCACACCGGGGTGGACTCGGTGCACCCCTCCAGCCGGATGGTGTTGGGGTCACTCGACGTCACCGTGCCGTACGAGCCGTTAAAGCAGTCGCCGTCCTCGTCGTCGTCGTCCTCTTCAAACCTTTGGTACGTTATATTCGTGTCGCCTCCTCCTCCTCCTCCGCCTCCTCCTACTCTCGCCGCCACGGGGGGGAGATCCGGTTTGTGCAGGACCTCCTTCCGGTACGTCTTATACGCCAGGATCAAAACCCCGGCCTCGGCCGCCTGGAAGAGCGCGTAGAGCAGCGGGAACATGTACATGCCGCCCATGAGGTGCGGCGGGAAGGCCAGCTTGAGGATGGCGGTGCACAGCTGCACGTTCTGGCATCCCGTCTCCATGGAGACGGAGCGGCGGCTGCTGGGCGGCAGGCCGAACAGCGCGGCGAGGCCGTAGCCCGCCGCGTAGCCGCACATGGGCATCAGCACGGCCACGGCGTACACGGAGGGCGGGATGGCGGACAGCAGCTCGGGGCCCAGCATGGCGCCCGTCAGGATGAAGAGCAGGATGAGGGTGACCAGCAGGGACCAGAGAGACACCTGGGGGAGGGGGGGGGGGGGGGAGATGAAAAGATATATATATATATATATATATATATATATATATATATATATATATATATATATATATATATATATATATATATATATATATATATATATCATGTGACGTCAGTTAAGCTCTGCTGCTGGATCACGACGTACCCCACCCTCCCTTTCACTCCCCTCCTCCCTCCTCCCCTCCTCCCTTTCACTCCCCTCCTCCCTTTCACTCCCCTCCTCCCTTTCACTCCCCTCCTCCCTCCCCCCTCCCCCCTATATATGAATGAATCATACAAGCTCACCTGGTACAGATCAGATTATAAGCCTGGTTCATTTCCGTTACATATTGAAAGAAAAAATAAGAAGAAGAGGAAGAAAAAAAAACTTGGGACGATGGGATTTTCTTGTGAAAGGGAGGAGCGTTTAACCCCCTTTAACTGTCCGCTGAACGGATCCGGTTCCAGCTGTGGTCGCGACCCGCGGTGGTCCAAATCCCACAATAAAGAAAACACCTGAAAGCATCCCCAAAGTTTTACCTTCAGGACGACGTCGGCTATGCGCGTGTATCGGTATCGCAGCGCGACCCCGAGGCCGATGGGGATGAGAGTGCTGCACAGCGTGAGGATGATGGCCCCGAAGGGCATCAGGTCCACCACGGGCGTGTTGATCCACGCGCGGCTGTACACCCACAGACACAGCGGCATGAGCACCAGGGCCAGCAGCGTGGACGAGATGGTCATGATGATGCTGGAGAGAGGGAGAGAGAGATACAGAGAGAGACAGACAGACCCGTGAGAGACACACACACAAAGCTGGGTTTTTTTTAAAAATTTAAATACACGTCAATAAGTTTATCGAGTGTGACAAATCAAAAATATACGCGAATTTCATTCACTTTTGAGCCACGGGTGAAGTGGAAAGCGCGCGTAAAATCCCCGCTCCTTGTGCGTAATTGCGCTTATTTCCTTACTCCGCAGAACGATGCGCTGATGGCTCGTTTGTTTAAACGCAATTCATCTACAATTTGAAGTGGTAGTGAATATCCACGACTACGTGTTATCCCCCCCAAGATCCTCCGATAATTAAAAAACAGACACACACACACACACACATGCGGTTTTACCGTGAGATGGGTCTGACGCGCACCATCTCGCACCACCTCGCCGCACCTCGCCCCTACCTGAGGTTCATCTCCCCGTTGACCAGGAGAGACATGATGTTGGACAGGTTGCCCCCCGGGCAGCAGCCGCACAGCAGCACGGCCATGGCCGCCACGTCGTCCAGGGAGAAGGCCAGGGCCAGCAGGAAGGCCACTAAGGGCATGAGGACGAACTGGCACACCAGCGCCAGCAGCACTCCGACGGGTCTGCGGATCTGCTCCCCGAGCTGGCTCACGTCCACCGTGCAGCCCAGGCCCAGCATGGTGAAGCACAGCACCAGACCCACGAACACGTTGATGCCGTGGTTTAGAGGGGAGTCCCAGAAGGCGGGCACCAGGTGGGTCGGGTCCGTCGGCGGCGGCACGGCCATGAGGTCCGCTTCGGCGGCGGTCCTGAGCCCGTTGTGGTCCGGGAACATCGGCCCCTCCATGGCTGAAGTGTTTGTGTTGGTCAAGACTGTCAAACTGACACCAAAAATGGCTTTAAAGTGTGGACCTGGAGTAGACCCCCGAACCCGGCGCTAAACCATCCTTTGGAGACCCGGGTGTCCCAGCGCGCGTCCAGTGGTTCCGTTAGCGCGCATGCAGAGAGGATTGGTGACTCTCTCTCTCTCTCTCTCTTCCACCCCTCCAGCCCCCCCAGCCTCCCCGCCTCCCCCGAGGTGTCCGCGCGCGTAAAATGTGATTCCCCCCCCCCCCCCCCCCCCCCCCCCCCCCCCAGTGACGTCGTCGTCGCTGGGCACTTCCACAGATGAGTCTCCTCCGGGATGCAGATGACTTGGTGGCACCGTGCGTCACGGAGTCTTAAGGACCAGGGGTGGCTCCCCCTGGTGCCCGCGCGGCGACCCCACTGGACTCATGGCTTCACGTCCGTAAAAACACGCGCCATACCATAATAATAACGCACTTTACCTGCTGAACAGCTGCACGGAAAAGACAAACGGTGGCAAATGGGGAAGGCCTATTTTTACATGTAATATATATAACATTTGAGAAATAGGCAACTGGATAGGCCTGGTCTGTTTTGACGGCCCTCAAAGTAAGAGACCAGTTTGTGGAGAATGATGCTGCTGGTTTTGCGGTGCTGTAAAGTGTGGTGGTGGTGATGTGTGCCGTGGGTGAACCTTTAGAGACACGTGACCTTTATGTTGGCGCACTGACTGTGATGATGGAGGGGCCGCTGCTTTTGTCCCCTGCCCCTTTTCTCCCTCTCATGCATCTCTGTCGTCGCCGAGCATTAAAGTCTTATCTAGAGCATGAGGTCATGATGGACAGACCGCCGTCCATAAAAAGAAAAATAACGTCACGCTTAGTAGGCCTAATCATACATAGAAATAATACCAAGCCTGTTAGGCCTATTACGTCATTAAAATCCTTATTATGTCTGAACCTATTCTGTGATGTTCTTTGAACTTATGAACTTATAGACACAAAGTTGCATTCTTGTCCACATTAACTCATTGTTATAAAATTAAATACATACAAATATATGAAGTGTACGAAAGGAGAAGTCTGCACAAGAGGGAAGAAGAGGTTTTCAGCTTTATTTGAGATGTGGGTTGACACGGGGAAACTGAAAGTCATGTTCATGGATATAAAAAAAGTCCCATAACAAAACCTGTCACACAAAAGGTGTGTTGCCGTCTCTCCAACATGCTCTCCTGTCCCCGGAGGCGCCCTCTCTTTAATAAATAGTCATTAGTTATAAATATGAAGGCGCATTTTTAACATACTTTTTTAAAGCAATTATAAATGATTCAGTTACATAAAAAACCCAAACATATGCAAACAAATTAACCAAGCGAAAATGCAAATCATTGGCAAACCCATAAAATTGGCACAAAATGAACAAAAAGCACTTTCAAAATAAAGTAGAAATGTAAATTATAGGCACTAGTTTGATAATATTCGGCACACCATTTACCAAATAACCATCCCTATTTTTTTTAGGCATGCCTCTGGATTTATAAAGCACAAGAGGCAATGGACACTTTTTTTTTTTTTTTTAAATCTTCCATTTTGTTTTTCCGAACACACTGTTCCCTCGGTCACGGCATGAATAACACACACTGCAGGCTAACAACACCACATTATAATTCATTAATTACACATTTACCGAAGTGGTGGAGATCAGGTCGGGGGTTCAGACTAATTAAAACGCAGTGAAAGGCGGTCGGTTGGTCGGTTGGGAGAGAAGTGAGACTGTCGTCCAAGTCTCTGCTGAATTAAACATTCACGGTTCTCCTCAAAATGGATGCCAGCTAAAACAAGGCTTTGGGGAGTTAGCTTTACGTTGAGGTTTAAAAATGTACATTTCTTTGTTTAAAAAAAAAAAAAAAAACTTAAAACAAATACTGATATGGATGCTTGGACATATAAACTGCATAAATAATTTGAATAAATAATCTCCAAAAGAAACATCTGCTTACATTCATGCTGAATTTCAGGAGAGGAGAAACTCTTAGAACCAGACGCAGAGGTCCTGAACTAAGATGTGAAGCACCTCCAGACCTGTTGGAGGGTCACTCCCCGCTTGAACTTGAAGACTTGAACCACTTTCAGACCTTTAAGCGAGAGGAGCTTCATGATTGAAGCACCGTCGGACCTTTCAGATTCAAACAGTTCTCAGCTTTAGGATATGAAAGACTTTCAGACATTATAGATCAGGGAGCTCCCGTCAACAAAGACATGAGAGCCATTCAGACCTTTTAGATTGAGGAGCGCCACGATTGAAGCACCTTCAGACCCGAAGAGTCGAGGAGCTCTCAGCTTTAGCACATGAAAGACTTTCAGACCTGTTGGATAAGGTAGCTCCCAGCATGAAGACATGAGAGCCACCCAGACCTTTTGGATTGAGTAGCGCCACGATTGAAGCACCTTCAGATATGAAGAGCCCTCAGCGTCATGACATGAACGCCTGTCAGACTTTTTCGATCGATGAGCTTGCAGCCCCGAGACCTGAAGGACCTTCAGACCTTCAGATAGGAGAGTGTTTAGCTCCGAGATCAAAGCACCGCCGACACATGAGGAAACAAGGAGCTCTGACATGAAGGAACTTCAGCCCTACACAGGCCTCTCCAAACATAACAGAGTCTAGAGAGACAGGGAATTTAAAACATTTAAACCTGAGGGAAAAGGAAGAGGAGGATGGGAGAGCAGAGAGGGATGGAGACAGCTGGACTGGAGTCTGGGAGATGATTGCAGACACAGAGGCAGGCGAGAGCACCCTCTTCTGGTGGCAAAGAAGGATTTTATTTCTTTTTAGTCTGCTTTCTTTGGCATTTCCCTTGCTATGTGCTCTGAATGCCAGCCGTCTTTTCAGGTCACACAATTGACACTTCATCTTTTGAGTTGTTTTGTTTTCTATTTAAAGTCTTTCTCTTGTTAACTCTTTAAAGGAACCTGGGTAAAGTCTTTCTCTTCTTGTCTCTTAGAGGACTCTGGATAAAGTGCCACGTTGAAACGCCTGCCTCGGTCGGGATGGGTGGTGTGCAGCACCCTCTGGTGGTGGGCCTCAGTAACAGCCTTCCTTCCAGTTGTCCCCGGAACCGCCATAGGACCGGGGGGCGGGCAGAGACCTGGGAACAGCCAATAAAACACATTATTCTCTGAGGTGAGTTCTGAGCTTTGTATCCAAGATGAGATAATACTTTATTGATCCCAGGCAGGAAATTCAGGAATATTAAAGAGCCCCTATCCGACCATCCGTTTCTAAAACCATTTGTGACATCGCATGCGGGAGTATGATGGATAGATCAGCCTACTCAGTGGACTATACCAACTGGTCGGTTGACCTGTCCATCATACTCCCACGTGTGATGTCATAAATTGTTTGAAATGACTCACCAACCAACGTCACACCTGGTTGGTAAACCTTTTAAACAGCGATTCTTAATGTGGGAGTTGCAGGAAAGGCGGTTAAATGTTTTTTACCCCCAAAAATGGGTTGCACTCGCAAAAACGTTAAGAACCGCTGCTTTAAAATACACAAAACCCCCAGAGAGCAGTCTTTCACACGGTTGGTGTCTATGACAGAGATTGATAGACTGAGACTATTTATTTATAGACTGTACATATGTACATATTTATAGACTGTACAGGTGTATATTTATTGACAGACTATTATGTTCACTCATTCAGATCCAGTGTATCTAGGGCCAGCTGCTCGGTATTGTACTTTATCTTTATTATGCCGATAATAAGAATACAAATATTAACAAGAATAATCTTATTTATATTTTAATTCTTATTATCTTGGTTTGGTTCTGTACTCTTACTCTTCCCTGTACCTCTCCTGTGTTTCATTCTCATTGCTGTTGCTGCTATGACACCCGAGTTTCCCCCTGGGGATTAATAAAGGTTCATCTTATCTTAGAGTGTGTGTGCGTGCATCTGTGCATGTGCGTGCGTATGTACCTGCGCACGGGTTGTGCCAGCTTGGTGCGGGGCAGTGGGATGCCTCCTCCGCCCCCCGAGGGGTGCGCTGGGCCGGGGCAGACCGCTGCGGGGGGGTGCTAGGGAGCGGACCGGGGTGGAGGCCCCAGACCCGGGGTTGGACGTGGCCTTCAGCGGCTGCCTGAGCGCCAGCGGGGACGGCATGGCCGGCGAGCGCAGCTTACTGGGGGAGGGGACTGCAAGGGAGAGCATCGGCACGTTTAAGCACACGCACACTTGTAGAGGTATTTAGGTATATAGATATTCACACTTATACATATAGAGGTATTTAAGTACTTAGTATAGCCATGTGTATAGATGGTATATATCCTGGGGCTGCAGCCATTAGTCCATTAGTCAATCGACAAACTATCGAATTTTGATAATCGATTAATCGTTTTAGTCATTCATTAATATTTGCTGCTTAATGCTTCAGAAATGTAAATGTTTGGTTCATGGATCATTATAAAATTAATATTTTAGTTTTTCTTGGCTGCTTGTCAAGGTAAAGAAAGCAACTTTAAGACATCCCTTTGGACTCTGGTAGCATTTCCTATTATTTATGATATTTTCTAGACTAAATGATTCATCAACTACTCAAATAAATTATCGTTAGATGAATTGACTATGAAAATAATCGTTAGTTGCAGCCCATAGAGGTATTTATAGCAGTACTTATCTCATGTTTAGATATAACCATGTATATGGATAGATAGTATATATTCTACTACACAAATACAGGTTACAAGTATTTAAAGTATAGACATATATAGATACATGTATATAGATATACAGTGTAGTATATGTTATAGATATAGAATATGTATACACACATATATATATATATATAACTATACATGTACATTATAGATGGATATTATATATATAATATACTACACACATACAGGTATGTGTTCATAGTACAGTGTATAGACATAACTATACATGTATATAGATATATATATATATTCTATAACTATAGAGCATATGTCAATGGTTGTTCTCTGTCACCATCAAGTGATGGTGGAGGGTACAGAGGTCTGTGAAGGTACACTGATCTACTACTATGTATGGAGCATGGCAGAAAAGGTGATCTATATGAACGGTCGTCACGTTTAGACGTCCCAGCATGACATGGTGTTTTTATAAACAAACAGAAAACATGGAGGAAGATGGGCTAAAACAAGGCCAGCTAGTTCTACGCCTCCACACCCCAGGATGGTTGTACATGTGTAGCAGGTTAGATGAGGCAGGTTGTAGCACAACATCAACATCAACACACAAAACCACAGTAATGGAGGCACAATCACAATATTCACAAATACTCAGTAGGCTAAAACCCTCAGTGAATACTCACTGAAATCTGCCTCCTCTCCGAAGCAACAGGACAGGGGGACTAAAGGATGGAGACAGGAGCAGAGACGAGCCTTAAGTCACCGCCCGGTCCAACTTAAAGAGCAACTACACACTGCACCACAGCTGGGAGTTTGCTGCCACCTGGAGGTGAAATCCTGCACAACGGTACTCTACGTAGAAAATGGATTGGTCCTGTGGCTCAACTATTGATAGAAATGTTTAGTTTTGTCTACTTGGTGTTGTAAACAAAATCAATGTATTTATTGTTGTATGGTGTATTACAATAACTTGTTACTATCAGTCATTTCTGCTTGCCCCGCTATGTTTTGATTAAATTGTGTTTTGATTGAGTCTCATGGTTCTCATGCATTCACATCTATAGCAATGGCCAGTAGTCAAACAAACACATAAGATCCATGAGACTCAATCAAAACAAAGTGGCACAAGGAAAAATTGCTGATTGCAGCTATAAAGTCGATGATACGTTTTTGTCTGTGTAGTATTATCTTGCTAATTGATACAGTGTTATCTTGGCCTAGCATGTGTTTAACCTGTAGAGGGCAGCACACTCAGATATGTGATCTACTGTGGTGTTCCTCTTTAAAGCTACAGATGATCGCTTCCTGGAGATCAAACCATGACTTTCATTGGTGTTAGTGTTAAAATGGGCCTTACCAAGCCCAATCAAAACCATGTGGACAACATGCACTAGAGGGAGGCGGGGAACTAGCGGGTTCTGATTCAATGCATGTACCGGACAGTACTCTGGAATACACACAGGAACACACAGGGCCCAACCTGGACCTTCTGACCGCTTCAGAACATAACCCAGACTCTCACTATGAGGTCCTTCCAGGTCCAGAACACTGCTGCGTGCCTTGCCAGTTGTCCTAAGTTTTAACATGATGTAAAACTGAGAGAAAAGTGAAAGGTACAGGGTTCAATCCCCCCCCCAATGTCCATAGCATTGCGCAAGATGCCTCACCCTTTCATGCTTCTAACTGACATGTATCTCTATTCACTGCAAGTCGCTTTGGGTAACAGCTAAGTGTCTAAATTGTAAATGGTACAGGGGAGGTATGTTAGCTGTATGATGATGACACTGCTCAATAGGTCCACTGTAGCGTTACATACCGACGTCAACTCATCTGAACACATCCCGATACTTATCTACCATCCCCACCAGCCTTTCATCTGAGAGGGCCTGCTTTGGTCTCTCTCTAGGCCTGGATCCAGAACAGTCAGCATTACTACCCTGCTCCCACACATCTCCCACAGCCCACAAAGTCCAGCACCGAGCGAGGATTTACATAGAGCCAAGAAAGCTTGAAAGAACTGGGCTAAGTTCTCACTATGTCCTAAATATAGAGAATAGAGACATGTCTATTTCAAAAACGATAAACAAACCGGTCAACAGACAGTTTAGCAAAACTTTGGACTGGCAATTCTAGCATGATACCGTGATACTACCCCACACTGCACAACGTTAAGGTGTGTGTTTAGGTATGAAAAATTGCACATTATGGGGCGTGTCTGGGTATATTATATATTTTACACCGGACCCCACGTTACAGGGCATGTTTGGGTATGACCGGACCCCACGTCACGCATCGCCACAGGGTGTGTTTGTGTCACCAGAGAGCCGTTACCTCGTAGGGCCGAAGGGCTTTGGAGGTGCTGTTTGGTTTTTGGAGTGGCGCGGGACGGGGTGGAGGACCTGGGGGTGCGCGCCGCTGTAAAAACAGGGTTATTTCAGCAGGGGAGTCAGAGGGCTAGCCTCACAACCCTGGACAAGGCTGGGATCTTAAGGAAAGGCTAGTGAGTCAGCGCCACCAGGCATGCACCAGCTGCAGGTGCAGCAAGGGGCCACTAGAGGGCGATGCAGGCAAACATTCCCAGCTGTAGCAGAGGTTTATCGGCAGGAGTCCAGAGAGAGACAGGGAGCACATGCTTCATAGAGGAGGTGGCAAGGAGGAAGAGGCAGAGCTTTAGCCGTGACATTTCCCCCCCATGAGGTCATGCAACAACAACAGAACCGTCTTTAGAAAGCACTAAACACCCTACACACCATAATGTCTGCATCCCCATGGTTACGCAGAGTACTTAAACGTGAGGCGCCGTGTTATGGTCCTGCTGGTCAGGACATTCTTCATGAGCAGAGAAAGTTAATCATTTAAATAAATTAGGTAATTTCAAATTAATTGGTATTGTTTGCAGGACAGTAGTAACGATCGATCAGCAGCGGAACAGACCTAACTTCTCATACTATGAATTTAAGAGTTAAGATCAAGTTAAGATCTCCCCTAATATCCTTTCCTTATCATGGTGGTTGACCTCAAACCAACACCAAAATGGCCATAACCACAACAACCACAACATCATCAGTGCCTGACCACCGCCCTTCGCTTTTTGGCAACACCCACATCCCAGAGAGCCCGCTTCCACTCTGGCCTGGACTAAGACGTTTAGCTCGGAGTGGGACCCGGTGCAAGTTGCTCTTTAACTTGAGCCTTGCCGTTTCTAAGCCCTCAGAGCATTAGACGTTCCAGGATTAAAGTGCAGTTGATAATGACTCTGGGATGATCTGGGCTGTGGTTGAAGCAATCAATTATTAGAGAGTCCGGTCTGATCTGCAGCCCACAGTGTTGTGTCTGACGCGTTAGTTGGTGCTGTTGGTTGTGTGTAGCGTGTGTCCTTCCCATAGCACCCGTATAATCCATAGCACTGTGATTCACATCTCCAATGCGGAATTGAAAGTTATGCTGAAACGGAGAAGGGGAAAATGAAACCAGTGAAACCAGTGTAAGAAAGAATGGGGAAACCAACTGAAAGAAACGTCCTCCCGCTACATCAAAGCCATGACACTCCAGAGAGCAGAGCTGTGTGAAGATGCAGCCACCGGCGTTAAACACAAGCCTGAGTGATGCAGTGGGAACCCCGCCGCTCGTACACGTGCAGCGTTAGCGCAGAGACAAGGAACCATGGCAGGGAATACAAGACCTCCATTATACACGATTCAATCCTGACATTGTGAGTTAGCCTACATCGCTCATAAAACTACTTGAATATAAGTGTGCTTGTGTAAACAATTTGAGCTAATTTAAGAAAGAATGTATGTCTTTTTTAACAATTGTTTTTTACAGTTCATATAGTGTGCATGTAATGGCTATTTAAAAAAAATGGCATGTTAATATAACATGACTTTGGCTACAGTAACAGCTAACATGACTCAGCATATATAATATGACTTCTTGGCTATAGGAACAGCTCATAATAACATGACTCGGCTAACATAACATCATTCAGCTAACATAACATGATTTTGGCTACATTAACAAGCTATTGCTACAGAAACAGCTAATAACATACTATGGCTATTCGAACATGACTGGATACACTACCAGCTAATATACCATGCCTCATGTTCTACAGGTTCTGATACTCACTAGCAGACTGGTTCTGGTGGCGTGGGGACCCTCCATTGGGGGTCTGCAGATTGGACTCCATACTGCGGCTGTTCTTGACGGGCTCCGGACCCGGGCAGGCTGGTAACGAGGAGCGGCTCAGGTTGGGGAGGCTTCGTCTTAGCTTCTCTACAAAACCAGAACCACAGGAGAGAGAGCATGAGGGTGCAGAACAGTCTGACTGGGATGTTCTGTTGCTGGACCGGACGAACCAGAGGTAGATCTCTCACTCTCACTCACCTTCGTTCTTCACCACGTTGGTCTGCAGCTCGCCCCCATGGCTCTGCAGCGAGTGGCGGGGCTGCTGCAGCCGGCTCATGATTGGCTGGGGGGATCCGCGCCCGTGGCTCATCGGCTGCGGGGAGGTGCGGGAGTGGCCGTAGTCGATGGAGCGCGCCGGCGAGCGGGAGCGGGGGGAGTTGCGAGGCGAGGCGCGCGGGGGAGTGCCGGGGGGACGGGCTGAAGCGGTTGGGCAGCGGGTGGAAGGCGGGGGGTAGGATCTCGTCCTCGTCGTCCAGGCTGTGGGCGTCCAGCTCCTGGTCGCTGAAGGTGCTGCGCCGCAGGGAGTGGCAGGAGGAGCCCGAGCTCCGCCTGGAGGCCGTGGCCGCGTAGTCCTGCCTCAGACCTGCACACACACATTAAGGTTCCTCAGAAACTATGGACAGACTCATACAGAAAGAGTCGCTCTCAGGAGGCTACTATTGGAGGCTACTGTAGGAGGCTTCTATAAGAGGCTACTATCGGAGAGTAGCACTGGAGAGTGTGTGGTGGGTACATACTCTCCTCCTGCATGCGGGCCAGGATCTGGACGTCCGTGACATCGTTGAGCTTGTAGGTGGTGGAGGAGCCCACCGAGTCCTCGTCCATCTCAGAGGTGCTGAGCTCGCTGTCCACCGACGACTGGGGACTCACCGCGGGGGGGTTCCTCTCTGCTGCCGCGTTGCGCTGGTAAACTTATCACACACACACACACACTCACACAAATTAACACGTCTACATTATGGAAATGTTTGGACTTTTTATTGATATCGGCTTTTTATTGAAACACTGACCATGTCACATGACCTACAGCTGTAACACTGACCACGTCACGTGACCCCCACTGACCTGTGTTTCCAGGCATCAGCTGCTGCCTGACGATGGGCACCCTGCAGGGGGTGGAGGAGGGGGAGTTGAAGGCGCTGCCGCAGGGGCTGTTGGCTGTGTTTGTGCTGAACGGGCTGCCGTAGCCCATCTGCTGGGTGTAGGGGCTGCCGTACAGACTCCTGCGCTTGTTGCCTGAAACCAGAGCAGAGGACAGACGGCCTTTCACTCAGGTGCTTGATAGGCTGGCTGTCTCTGTTGGAGCGCACTCCTGTTTTATGATGACGTCTACAAAACACATTCCAGCAGGTGATTTGTGTCGTGTAACTATTCTCATTAGGGACAACTATTTAGTCGCCGGCAGCATGAATGATTCGTCAGGAATGGAGATGGTTTGGTAGTGAGGTGGTAACCGAGTGAATCATTTTTTAGACATGTAAACAACGCTCGAAGCGAGTGCTTCATTGGTCCACGGCGCCTTAAACACGTTAAAATGCCACCGACTACGAACCACTCTGAACCGCCTAGAGTGAATATTCCGATATGAGCAGTTTCTACCGTGAGCTGTGCGTTCACCGAGGGCTGTGCCGTGTGCTGGAAGAGACACGCAGGCCTTCTAGTCAATCGTCTGTTAAACAGTACGGCTGGCGTAGGCAGTATGGACACATCAGTCATTATTAGCTGTGTAAAACACTCAACAATGCACGCCATTTAACAACTCTACACACTGCTGACCAGAGCAGCACAATGTTTCTCTCTGTGCAACTCCAGCCCCAGATGCTCAGAGCCATGGTCAAAGAGTCCCAGTGAGAGAGCTATTGAGTCAGACTACACAGAGGCCCGGTCTCCGCCATAAGATCAGTCTCTGAACAGGCTACAGCAGCACCATGGCCTGCTGCTGCAGAATGGCTTTAGTAAACACCCTTTATCATCGCTTTGGACATGTTTACTCATCTCTCTCACCCTCTCCTTCCTTCCTCCCCCCCCACCCCCAGGTGAAGTGACAGTCTAGGTCATAGCTCACTCTCTCTACTCTCCTCTCACTCTCTGCCTCTCTCTTCCACTCTGGTCTCCTCCATTATTAAACACACCATCCTTTCTTAAGGATCCTGCTGCTAAGCAATGTCAACAACATCACAACATGTAGGACATTAGCGCTGGAGATCAGTACCCTTATGCTAACTAGCTAGCTAACTGTCCTGGGCAGCTTACTGTCTAGATGGGGCGGGGGGGGGGGCTGCCAATACAGGCTACACGTCTATGGAGGCTATTGCAGGTTAACAGACCATGTAAGGTCGCTATCCTAGCAAGCCAACTGTCTGAGCAGGCTAAGTATCTATGGAGGCTAGCTAATTGTGGCTAACTGTGTCCTTGTTTGAACCTGGTTGCTATTGTCTGTCGTGCATTCCACGCAAGGCAGGCTAGGCTAACCGTCCGGCATCTGCTGAGCTGGGTAATCCGTGCCGAGGCACGTGGACCAATCACGTCTGTTTTGCAAATCAAAGCGCTTCCTCTGCTACAGCTGTGGCAGCCCTGCAGACAGGCAGGGACTCCTCCTGTTTACCTGCTGAGGCCGAGATACAGCACGCCTTGTACTCATAGCACGCAAGACCAGCGCAACAACCCCAGAACAGCGCTGAGACAGTCAACGCTGTGAAGACAATACCCGGCATTGTGACGAAGAGTCGAAACAGTATTGACCGAGACGATGTGGTGGATGCAGAGGCAAGCTTTAGGGGTTTCACATGATCGTAAGCTACAGAGGAGGTCATTGTGAAGCCCGTTCTCTGATTCACGGGGAAACTGAGAAGAACAACAAGCATCAGGGCTTGATGTTTGAAAATCATTGTGGCATAGTGGCTCAGTGTAGGAACAGTTTTCTGCACGCAAGAAGGCCTTTTACTTTCCTTCCTCACTGACGGTTCAAACCTCTATTGTAAAACCGGGCGTCACGATAAGACGATATCTTCATTTCATGACGATACCATTCAAAGACGATAAACTATAATATTGCATTATTGCCCAGCCCCAGCCTATGAGGACACTTTGCTCGAGAAAGAGCATGTGATGCTCAGCGAGCCTACCCTGGGTGAACAAAGGTGAGATTTGAGTCACCAGGGCGACACTTCACAGCTGTAAGTCTGTTCACATGGTACAGTGTCCAAAGTCTGACGTTTTTGCCACCATCGGCAAACTGCATCCTGCTTCCCCTCCCATTGTATTGGTAGCCATGACACTAAAATAGACAGTTACATTTTCCACGAGATGAGGCCAGCTGTTCCTTGAGAGACATTCCTTAACAAATACAAACTCACGCTCACGCCATGGCAACGGACATTATCCCCGAGGGGGAGAGAGAAGAGAGAGAGAGAGAGAGCTGAGGGTGTGGTCTGGACGAGGTCTCTCACTCACTCCCTCACAGTGTGTGCTCTAAACACACAGGAAGTCTGTATGTGAAGCTAGTGTTTACATACAGCTGACCTGTCTTTCCTCCTTTCAGAACCAACGCGGAGAGGTTAACACACTTCAGGAACGGACAGCACTGCAACGACTGCCTAAAACCTTTGTGCTCTCATCTATCCGTTTGTTTTCGTTCGTGTCCACAAAGTGGAGGGAGTATACTGAGCCACTTATCCCGGCGGTCATTTCCATCACATCACTAGTGACATCACTGATGATCTCACAGCCATGTTGACCGCATCTATCTGACTAGCACAGTGCTGTCAACCGATTGTATTAATACGTTGACGGCATTAGTCCTTTTAATCATTCATCCTTCCTCACCTTTGACGAAGTCTGTGATGTCTTTGTGGACGATTTGTTGACCAAGCAGGTAAAGCAAGTCGCTTATTACATCTGGTCATGGCAACAAAACAACGCTTAGCATCAATAGCCAAAACTCTAGACAATATCTGGCCTGGACAACATCACAGTGACAGCGATGACATCATCGGTATCATCGCCAGGCTATCCCTCATGAGGAAGTGCTACTCTACAGCGCCCCTCATGGCAGGTCTCTGCTCAAGAGACTGGCTGCCCCCTGCCCAGGTGCTATTCGGAGAGAGGGGCAAACATCAGCAGGGCTCTTCTTCTCAGAATGAGCGGTCACATGGTCTCATGTAAAAATGGAACTGACCTCTGGTGTGTGGCGGGGGAATCAGGGGCCGCTGGGCCCGGCTGACTATACTGGGACTATTATTAGTGTGTGTGCTCCCCAAACTGAGGGACAGGCTCAGAGACAGGGACAGGGACTAAATAACAACAGTTTCGGCACTTGTGGGTAGATGTGAGAAAGGGGAGGGATAGATAGGAAATAGAACAAGGAGGAGTCAGGGACAGTGAGAATCATAGCAGCAGTATACTTTAGACCGAAAATGTTGAACGACAATAATAGTGGACCATAAGTGTGGATGGTCTGTTAGATAGTGGATCATAAACACTGTTTATTATCATCTGTTCATCAGGTTCCAGCTACTTGCAAAGGCAACTAGTAAGACTCACATAGGTTATGCAAGTCTGGAGCCACATGGCCTGATCCTGTTGCTTGATCAGCAGAATCGAGCCTTACAATCACACTGTTGTTTGTGTCCCTAAAACATACATTGGTATTATTAGGTAAATACATACAGAAAGGAAACAAACCTCTGCACTTGATATAAACCTTATACTTGAATGTGCTTCAATATCCTCCACACAGATTATTAAGACAACACCCATATTGATTACACAGATGGATTCCAGTCCAATCTGGCAACCAGACAACCAATGCGTGCACACACCCTTTCATGCTCGCATACACACACAAACTTTTGTGCACGTGCACACGCACACGCACACACACACACACACACACACACACACACACACACACACACACTCCCAGGGGTCTATTCCATGTGGTAGTTGAAAACCCAGTTTTGACCTCATATACATGTTGGCTGCCAGGCTCCCTAGTACTTTCCTGGGTTAAGCCAATATCCACACACCTAGTGAGGTATTGGCTTATGCCTTCTCCAGCATTTTTCGCTGGGAGCACTGCCTCTAGGCTTACCAATTGTTTAGCCATAGCCTTGATACCCACTACTGCCCGGCCCATGCCCCCCCCATGGTTGTCTTGCGGGGATCATGACTGGGGACAGGGGCATGTTCATCAGGGGCCCTGGTGTCCCGTAATTCCCTTGAATTCTTGCCGCTGCTTCGTACAGCGTCCTAGGGTGGGGCTGATGAGGTAACTCCCTGGAATGGATATCCCAGGAGTGCATCCTGATTCATCTGAGTCACTTGTTGTCTTATAGCGTTATCTCACTTTTGGACCCCCTGCCGCATGATGTCATATCCTGCTGATAGGTATGCTAATTTCCACGGTTCTGGAACTTGGGCCAGGTTACATTACATTCCCCCTGTTGCTTACTAGTCGGTTGGCTTGTTGGCTTATAGCGTTCACTAGCCTATTGGCTAGTTGGATGACCGGTGAATCAATATTTTCCATTTTCTGGTCAGCAAGCACCACTGGGCGGCAATTTCGGCTAGTGTTGCCTGTACTCGCAAGGTATTTTGCCGTGCCTCGAGGGTCATGTTGTACTCCTCATTGTACACTTACACATTGTGTAACACATAATGTAGATATTGCACTGCCATATCACGATTTTGATAATATTTTGATTCATTGTTCAGCACTACTGATTACACATCCTGTTAGGTATTTTAGATTTAATACCACGTCCAGGATTAAGGACTTATTCTTCATTAATAACTGAAGATTATAAAAAGTAAATGTCATGGCCTTTTTAATCCAATTGGTTTTGGCTCAAAGTGAGATGTGCTTAAAAACATAATTACAATAAATTAAAATTATTTATAGATGGGTGGAGAGGCAGAGGCGTAGTCACCAGATGAGGGTGTAGGTGTGGTTACCTGTGTATGTGTGGCTGGAGGAGTTGTGGATATCTGTATATGTATGGGTGAAGGAGATGGAGGTGTAGGTACCTGACATGGTGAGCTCCAGTCTGTGGATGAGGGAGCGCTTGGCAGACTCCATGTCTGGGCTGGGGTGGTCCAGGGCCTGGCGACACCACACCATGGGACTCAGGGCCTTCTGCAGCGGGCTGTTCAGCTTGGCCTCGTACAGCCTGGGGAGCACAGCGAAAAACAACAACAACCACACAATTAGAAACTGGCACATAGGGCTGCATTGATTAGATGATTAATCGATTAAGGTGATCGGCAGAAAATGAATCGAATCAAATTTGTATAATCGATTAATCGTTTAGGTTATTATCAACTACAAATACCAACATTTGCTGCTTGATGCTTCAGAAATTCAAATCCCACTATTGATAAATCTCACATTCGAAAAACTTGACTTTACTATTTGTGAAGATTAGTACTGCGTTTTGAGAGAGCAATACACAAAAAAACAAACCATGTATGAATGATGATGACGTCTTGCATTGTGTGGTGGGGACAGTGACCCCAAGTTGACCACTAAAATGTGGGGTTCTAGAAACCAACTGTCTATGACGTTATGGACCAGCGGGAGGACAGTAAAAATAGTAGTAGCTAATAGCCATTTCATTTATTGCGATTTACTGTGATGTGTTTTAACCAACCTGTGAAGCCGAAGGCAAATTTCCACATTTGTGGACAATCAAGATTATTATTACTATTTTGGCCTGTTTATTTAGGCCTAATTTGGAATATATACGCCAGTGTATTAGCCTAGTAGTAGTGGAAACTATACATGTATTATAACTTCATTTATAACAGTAACTTAATAATAATGTACTACTAATAAAGTTAACCTATTCTGCAGACACGACGACTGGCATACATTTAGAGAAGTTGTACTTTGTGACTTTGTGGACAGTCGGCCCAAACCATGAAGAATGAGAACACTTCTCCGACCGCTAGCTCTCGGGGGACCTCTCCTTTGGAAAGAGAAAAAGTGCTTCGATGCGCAAATGCTCACTGATATATAAAAGGCCTGTAAATAAAGACTGTCGTGGTCCACAAGAATGTCAAGGACGCAACAATTTGGCTGTCAATGAGTGGAACCACTTTCTGAATGATACACGAGGTAAACCCTCACATTTTTATTCATCGTATTCTGAATAGGAAAAGAAAAGCCACGCCAAGAGTGGAGAAGAGAACGCAAGGGGATGGGAGAGGAGAGGAGAGCTTCTGCCAGGAAAAGGCCTGAGTCAGCTGTTTGGGTTCCAGGTGAAGGTCCTCATGACCGGAGGTGTTACTACTCTAACATGCAGAGACAGGACCACGCTGTCAGATACACGCGGATCCACCAGTCAAACGTACGAGAAGGTAAAGAGCACACAACCGTTGCGCTTCACGGACCTAAATCACCAAGACTACCAAGAAACCACAGTCTCCAGAACTGGATTCAATCATAAGCTAAATAATAGCCTGTTATGAGCACAGTCGGGAACAAAATAATGTGTTTTCCTAATAGGGAGCCTGTCCACAAGATATCGTATCCAGCGGACACCGTCTCGGATATTTCATTGAGAAACCGACAGACAAAGCACTTTTTACAAGCCGTTTGTCAGAAGTGATACTATGCATTATGTTTGTTGTATATACACCATGTCCTATGCATCGTGTAGTGTGCAGTGCATCATGCAGTACTGTACTATTTGTCAGAAGTAATAATATGTAGTAAACACCATGCATGTACCACGGAGTGAGTACAGTGTTGCATCATATTGGATGCATCATGTAGTAGTAAGTACCATGTTGTATGTAGTACCACATAGTAGTGTGTGGCATACATCCAGCGTCCCCTGAAGGCGCTGGCGGTGCTGTAATCCAGCTCAATGCTAATTTGAGGATTACGGGTGTGTGTGACAGAGTTTGGCAGAGGTTAGGTGCTACCGGATAATCTCCGATAGCTATCTCATCCAGGGGGTGGGCAGACAGGAGGAGCAGGGATTACTACCAGGAGAATGGGATCCTGTGAGACAACACACAGGTACAGTAGACCTGCATGTGTGATACAAGAGTTTGTACATCTGGATCAGTAACCGGCTTACGTGTCCATCATGCCGCTACACACTGAAACAGACCCCGACTTTAATACTTTCATGTTTATTAATAGACGCCGAGTTTGTCAGACTTTGTTCCTGGTGATGACTCGGGGGAATCCTAGTGCTTCCTGGTTATCCTATCTGTCGTTTCCTGAAGAGATAGTTTTCATATTACGAACCTCAGGCATCACGCCCCAACGCTTTCCCAGTGTGTGACCTACAAGATGATGTAGCCGGGCCAGGGGCTCGCCGTCTCCCTCTTCTCCTCCTCACAGCGCCTTAAAAGGAGGCGAGGTTTTGCTTGCACGCTGTAGGGGATAACTCAACACTCCTCAGAGAGAGAGACACACACACACACACACACAGGGCCATCTCCAAGGAAACCGGGTGGTAGTTACACTAATCGTCATGCAAAACAACATGTGCACTTACACGTACATGTGCTCATTATCTGACCTCTGACCTCATCCACAGAGCCAGGTCTGCCTTGTCTTGTCATCTCATAGCCATGTCGCTTTTTTTTCCTACCAACAGAAGTGAAGGGGAGCTCCCCTGGCCACTTTATTCTCACTTTGTGGAGATTGTTATCTGAGGGTTACATCATGGGTTAAATGATGTGTACCACCATCCAGGCCAACTGACATCCTGTGAGCATATAACAGGAAGGGTAACCATGGCCGTGTCTCTCCCCGAGGGCTTCAAGGCACCATGGCAACCACCGGGTGCCATGGCGAGCCAAGGGACATTTAGCCACACCAAGCCATTAAAAAACGCCGGTTCAACCCCCACCGGAGGGGACCACCTGGGGACGGGGATCTCGCAGTGCCGCCGCGCATCCCAGGGGGGTAGAGCCCTTACGTCGTTTTGCAGTGGACCTGGGCTACCAAAAAAAGGTGAACCGCACGGCACCGTCATCGGACCCCCATGACAACGCACCGGTCTGGACCGCATCTTACGTCAGAGGAGGAGCACGTAGTCGGCGATACCAACGCCGAGGAGGGGGGGTTAGACCCGGGTCCAGCCCGGGTCCAAGTAGTGGGCTAACAAGTGGATAACCGTGGTCCTTCCTTAACCCAGGCCCAGTCCAAGACCCCATTGCAGAAGAACATGGTGGGGTCGATGCCCCCCCAGCAGCAGCAGCAGCAGCTGTGAACTCAGTGACAGCAGACACACACACACACACAACACTACACTACACACACACACACACACACACACACACACACACACCCAAAAACAACAACTCACCAGCTGTCTTCCTCCTCGTTCAAACAGTCCATGTCCTCCAGGTCCAGTATCTCCAACTCGTCCAGGATCGAGTCGTCGCCGCCGCCTCCTCCTCCGCCTCCTCCGTCCTTAAAGCCGCCCAGGAACGAGGCCCCCTCCCCGGCGTAGGACCTCCGGAAGCCGTCGTAGGAGGAGGACGACAGCCTGGGGCTCAGGCACCGCTGGTTCTCCAGCAGGAGCCCGCCGCCGTAGCCGCCGCCGGTGCCGCCGCCGCCGGTACCGCCTCCGAACGCGGCCAGCGACGCCGACATGGGCGAGTCGTATCCGGCGCTGTGCGGCCGGAGGTGGCCCGCCGACACGCCGACACCGGAGGAGGACGACGACGACAGCAGCGACGACCGGCTCCGCAGCTGCTCGTTCTGCTGCTCCAGTTTCTTCACCAGGTCCTGGAGCTTCCGGACCTCCAGGTCCGCGTTGATGTTGGAGTTGATGTCCTCCATAGCGGCGGCGGCGGCGACGGCGGCCGTTGGGGCGGGCGGGCGGGTTGGGTTGGGGGCGGAGAAAGTCGTGCCGCGGGGTCCGCTCCTGGGGGCCGATAAGACTCCTGTTTTTAGAGATTAAGTTTTGTTTTTACGTTTTATTTATCTACGCTTCCGGGCGGTCCGCGTACTGAACGGCAGGGGCGACGCCGTCATCTCATCGCCCGTCGGCTCGGAGACGCGGGCAGGGTAGGGGCCATTTTTCCGCGATTCCTGTTACCAACTGTCTGTGAAAGACCAACAGGCGGCGGAAAAAGCGGACGTCATGACGTCGTCGTCGGGGGCGCGCACGTACACTTCTCCGCGCATACGTGTTCACGCGGCGCGCTTGTAGTTTCGGACAAAAAGCTTTTGTCGTTTGCTTTATGTGAACTTTATTGACACAGTTACACATGTCTTTATTTTGAATTGAATAATTAACCAACCTGCCAAAATAAATAAAGACTATAATAATAAGTTAATAACTGTATAATATACAACGAGCAAACTGCTTTTGTCGTTTACTTTTACATAGTTACACGTCTTTATTTTTAATTGAATGATCAACCAACCTGCCATAATAAAAAATAACTATAATAATAAGATAATAATGGTAGAATATACAACGAGCCAACTGCACACATTCTTATAAAACATTTATTACATACATAATGGTATTGACTTTACACTGAACAACTGTCCAAAAAGGCACAGCTTGACTTGTTGCGCTGAATGGTAACAAAGTAAGAGCATCAAAAAAGGAGCCTGATTTACTAAATCAAATTCAGTTGAAAGTTAAGCGAGCTCCAGCTCCTCCTGGGACTCCAGGTGCGTCTCCACATCCTCCGCGGGCTCTTTGGCCTCCGCTCCGCTCTCAGGCCCACCGCGCGGCCCGCTCCCATCCCCCTCGTCCTCGCCGTCCCCCTGGCTGGTCATCGACGCCTCCAGCACATCCTGGTCGGCGCTGGCGTTCTGGGAGTCACCTCCTTCCTCATCCTCCTCATCCTCGACGTCCATCTCGAACATCCTCACGTGCCTCAGGTTGGCACTCAGCTGGAGGAGGAGGAGGAGGAGAAGACAGGTCAGTGTTCCACCTCAAAAGGGTCTAGCTACACCTACAGCAACAAGCAAGATGCAGTTTCCAGGTCTACGGAGTCCTTTGTTTCAAACAGGCCACAGAGTCAAGACGTAACGTTCAATCCTTTATTCGCGGGCTCATGCAGGATACCCAAAATCACCAGCGCAGTCTTTCAGGGGTAACTGCATTCAACACTGTTCAACAGAGCTGAACTCCACAGGAATCAACTCCATAGCACTCAACTCAACTAAACTCAGCTGGACTAACTCCACAGGACTAACTGAAACCTAACAAACTTAATTACTCACAACAGTATTACAAAACACATCTAGGTTCCCTGTCTAGGTTAAACTGCAAATATGAATGTGTTACCTGGGTGAGATTGGCACGCAGACCAGTTGGTCTATGGGGGATTTGTTGATTGAGTGATACATGAAAGGGAGGTTAATTAATACTAAGCCCATCACCTCAATTACTTCTTGATCAACTCTTCAGGAACAATGGGGGGGTTAGAGACAAATTTGACAGGGAGGGGGGTAACTTGCTAATCTCAACACCTCATTTGCTTCCAGAAAGGACACAACACAGTAGTATATACTTTGAGTGGGGCCTAGTTTCAAGGCATATATTTTAAAGTATACTAATAAATACATTCTTCTTCACCGCTTTCAGTATAGTCTACTCCTTCAGTATGGTATACTCCCTGGTTCTACCTTAAATACTCCTACTTTCTAGTTCAAAATGCAAACCAGACGTGCTGAACTGAACTTGCTGCTACAGAGAGACATGCTATACTGGAGGTGTTGATTACTATTTATTATTAAGTCATTTAGCAGTCACTTTTATCCAAAGCGACTTAGAGGGAATTGTTTAGATTAAGAAGCAGGTAGAGGGTTAGGCATCTGGCTCAAGGATGCCTTTCGGCAAGGAGGGGAACACCCTAGCCACTATCACCACTCCATCAGCCCCCTATAACTTGAGATAGGTGATAAGAGGTGAGTTCTTTTCAACGTACCACGCAGGCCACCTTGCGGATCCCGTTGACGGCCACAAACTGGGCCTTCATGTTCTCCAGGATCCTCCACTGGTTTTCCAGAACCAGAGCCTGGCTGGGTACAGAGCCACTCTGCTGGTCCAGCCTGGCGATACAGGAAACATGGTTACATGTTGCCATGGTTACACCCGCCCAGTCTCCATGGTTACGCCCTGTCTCCATGGTTATGCCTGGTCACCATGGTTATGCCCAGTCTCCAGTTTCAAAATGTTAGCTGCGCCATGATTGGCTCCTTAATGCCAAGATTTGCTCTTTAATATGTGCACGCACACACGCACGCACGCACGCACGCACGCACGCACGCACACACGCACGCACACACGCACACACGCACACACACACACACACACACACACACACACACACACACACACACACACACCTGAGGGCAGGGTCCCAGTTGAACTCGTTCTGACAGCTGTGGGCGGAGCCAAGAGGAAGTTGAGCCAAGACACGCCCCCTCTCTTCCTCCCCCTCTGGTGCACACAGCACCACGGTCAGCATCTCGTCGTCATAGAAACGGGCATCCATGCAGCTGTACACACAGTCAGGCCTGAAGAGGACGAAGCATGTAATTAGAGTTGAGAGAGAGAAAGTGTGTGTGAATCTGTGTTTTGTGACGTATGCTTGACAGAGGAGAGAGGGACGAACTCACTGGACATCTGCTGGTCCTCCTTCGGGTCGAAGCCCCGCACTCAGGATGTTACTGAGGTCCACAGACACCACGCTGTTGGCCACGGGTCTGTCGGGAGGCAAGGAGTTGTATTGAGACAGACAGACTATGTGAGAGGCAGACAGACAGAAGGAGAGACACGGCCCCACGGACAGCATCTCCATCACGCTACCTGTACGGGTCTGTAGCTCTCCTCAGCATGTAGAGCTTGCAGGGGGACACCTCCGGCATGGTGAACACCACGTAGTGCATGTTGGCCTTCTTGTCGTTCCACCTGTCGACAAACACACACGTCAGCACACGCCTCTCTGATTGGTCATCAGATCACATGACACAAGCCGGGGGCTGTTACGTACTGCGATGGAAGTTCGAAGAGACGAGGAGTGTTTTCAGAGCTGCAAAGAAACAAAAAGTAATTATGATTCATTTAGATAATGTAAACAATAGCACATCACCTAGGGACATTTTGGATATTATGATTAAAGTAGGGAACAGTCCACACCTCTCTGGAACTGTGTAGAGGGGCATGAAGACCGCCTGTTTCACTGATGTCCCAATAACTTTCTGCAAAAAATATACACCGTTAACACATAATATAGACAATATTATACGACATTGGTTGATCCCACAGACTATGATCAACCCTGCGTTGACGCCATTCTGTATTGCCTATACTCAATGACATTGATTGTAGGCAATACAATAATGGTATCATTCTTTATTCAGACGGCACATAGGAAATATACATTTAAACATGGAGGCTTTTAGAGCTTACTGCTGGGTTCTGGAGGCACCGCTCGATCACTCCCTCCATCATCCTCTTGACAAAGTGGAGAGACTTGTGGGGGTAGGAGGGGAACAGCAGTGGACTCACTGCACACACACACACACTTTGAGCTTGAGTACACACCGAGACAAAAGACACCAGTGAGAGGTGCGTGATCATATCTTTCATGAATTCCATTTCCCAGTAGTAGTACCTTTCAGGAAAGTGCTCTCCTGTAGGAACTTGAGCCACTGATTTCCCTTAATGTTGGGCGGAGACACAAGGTCGTCGTCTTCATCCTTTAGATACTGCATAAACCAGACAAACCGTATATTAAGACAATGGTCCTAGTAGGTCACACACCATTACTACCACACAAACAAAGCAAAGCTAGAATTGTCCTCACCTGGCCCACTCGCTCGACGTTGAAGTACTTCCCTTTACGATCAAACAGCTCTTCATTCTGTCAAATCATGCAATTGGTAATATTTTAAATGTATTTGTACACAGATATGGCTATGTTACTTACGATGATGTCAAGGATTCCAGGGACACCGTACATTCATCACAAATTATACGAACAAGATGTCACATATTAC
This sequence comes from Merluccius polli, assembly GCA_030340625.1. Lineage (NCBI taxonomy): Eukaryota > Metazoa > Chordata > Actinopteri > Gadiformes > Merlucciidae > Merluccius > Merluccius polli. Next base: position 76,772 of record JAOPHQ010004335.1, read on the forward strand.
AAGACATTACATCACATATGACAGGGCAATGCCGTTTCTCTCACCTCACTGAAATGCTCAGAGAGGAAGTCGGCCACAAAAGAGATGTCCTTCTGCGTCATCTGAGAGAGTTAAAATGTACAACATGACATTAGAGATATGGTTCTGGGTTCTGTGTTATGTGTTCTAGACAGGGAGCAGGTCGGTTCTCACCTTGTTGAGCTCCGGGGGAACGTGCTCCTCACACATCCTCAGCATTGCTGCAGGAAAACACAGCAACGCAACCACATGCCTGTGAGTTCACATGCCCCTCTAATCCATGAAAGAAATGCAACTGTGCATGCATTCAAAAAAGATGGAGTTATGTGCATAATATAGTATTTTCTATGCTTCCTTTTGTGCCTACAAAGAAAATATCCGACATGTCCTATCTACATTTAATGCAGAATATGAACGTGATTTGGCATGCTATAGAGGAAACACTAAACCACATTATCATAGATAACAATCAAACCATTTAGACTCTTACCCACATACAGCCAGCGAAAGAAGGCCTTGAAGTTCTTCATACTTTTGTCAATAACTCTGTTCAGAGAAACACACTTGGTTACAACAGAAGAAACATACGAACATGGACCCCCTAAATGAAGAAATCAATGCAACTCACTGTAGGAGTTCATTAGCTTTCAGAGAGAAGGAGCCCACAGCGGTGATGGCATCTGAACACAGGAAGAAGCAAAACAGATAGATAAATGGTGTCATTAAGGTATATAATTGTTTTATTCATGGTTTGGCTTCTACTTATGGTTCTTCTAGCCGTGGTGTGCTTGGTAACTACTGTAGCAGATGTTCGAGACCCAGGTATAAGGTTCTTCAGTATATAGTTCTAGTTGTGGTTATGGTTCTAGTGGTGGTGCGTTTAGTACCTTCTATGGCGACTGCGTTGAGACCCAGGGGCTCAAACTTGTGTTTCCACAGACACATCCCTCTGACCTCACTGAGGTGGTACAGCAGAGCCTCAGAACCACTAGAGCGCGCGAGAGAGAGAGAGAGAGCGAGTAAACTTGTCCTCAGAGAGAGAAATTGGCTTCACAGGCCCACGTTATAAGACACTCCCTAAGCCCTGTGAAGGTCAAGGAAAAACTCAAAACCCCAAAACCCAGAGGGAAGAAACCTTGAGATTAAGGAACACAGAAGAGGGATCCCTCCTTCCAAGGATGGTTAGGAGTGCGATAGGTGCCAAATGGGCAGACATAAGGTAGATTTGACCTGTCTTATCTGTGTTGTCAAAAGTGCATTTACCTCTGCAGGTGGCTGATGACCAGCTTCTGTATGCTGCTGTAGGACGACTCTATCGACTGGCCGAGCTTCTTCAGACCCTAGTGTGACAACCACCCAACCAGGTAACAGACATTCATTTAAGCAGTAAGCCAGGAGAGGCCTTGGTTCTCATGCCCCCTAGCTGTTCTAAAATCACTGTAAATCATGGCATCAAGTGGCCTATTGCTTTTATAAAACAGTTACTAAAACGGTTACGTTTATAAACACACATAAAATGCAATCATTTATTGAAAACAAAACATCATTCTTTCACCAAGCAATATAGTTCCTCAAGACAGCAAAATGGGTGCCAAGCAACACAGGCTAGCATCCAGGCTTTAGCATACAGGTGCATTAATACTAAAAATGAATTGCTATGTGATCACAGGTGTGTTTATAGTTAACGGTTTCGAGCCAATCAGAATCAAGGACCGGAACTATCCATTTTATAATACGCTGTACTGGTATTATGTACATGCAATTTCTTAAAAATATACACATTGACACATCCCATTTACCTTGACAGTGAGCTGGTTCATGAGCAGGGCCTGCAATTCAGGGCTGCATACAAATAAGATGAGAATATGTATATCAGAGGCTAAAGACACATATCATATCATGAGACATAGATCATCACATATAACAGGATCTGATGTCCTCTACAGGAGAGTGAAGGTATTGCATCCATTAACAATGTGTGAATCGTTAATAATAACATAACAATGACAATAATGAATCCGCTATAATGAGGAAATAATGAAAGACAATGCAAGTAATGATTCTCACCTGGACTGCCCCCACAGCAACAGCTCTAGAAACTCATCCTGCACCTGTGTGCTGGTGTTCTTCTCCTACAAAAGACACCATATAACACACACCGCCTCATTTAGATCAGGAAACAATCATCATCATCATCATCATCATCATCATCATCATCATCATCATCATCATCATCATCATCATCATCATCGTCAGACACAAAGGCCATTAGAAAAACATACACCTCAAACAAGGCACAATGCATACATAAAAAAAAGGAAAACATTGCCACTTTTTTTATAAAAGACGGTTATACCAATGTTTCCACAGGGGTGACTGGTATCGTACAACACTAAAACTAGGATTTGACAGCAGCATGATAATGGCGTTCTGAGAATCATTCAAACATGGACAAATAAATGTGTTCATCGGATTTCTCAATAGAGCCTGGATAATAATAATAACAATAATACATAAAGATAAAGATTTGCTATCCACCTAGGCTACAGATCATGGAAAAAAAGCAAACATAACACAATAACGGTAAAAGATTTTCCTGTCCACCTGAACGAACTTGGTGAGGCGCAGGTCCATCTGCATGAGGATCTCCTCCCAGGCCTCACACATGCAGGTGAGGGAGAGACGCAGGTACTGCAGCAGCGTGGAGATGTGGCTGAACTTACGAGCCATCCTGGTCACCTCGGGCAGACAGTCCGACAGCAGCCCTGTGTCCAGCTGATCACACGCACACACACAGTCAATATGGGCCTCAGAATTATGACTAATTATCACTGCTACTACTTAAGATTCTACACTAGAATAATCATATTCTATATTAGACTTCTACTTTAGAATTATTAAATACCACAATGACATATTTGCATTACTTAGTGTAATAATTACTACCATCAAATATTGTATGTATTGTATGTTCTGTGTATATTTATTTTTAGTCTATATTCAATATATTTAACATCTCTTATCCGTTCTTCAAATGCTGGGACTTCCTTTCTTTCTCCTCTGGGATCAATACATTATGATGTGATGTTATATTATGGGATGTTATGTTATATTAACGGATGTTATGTGAGGCCCCACCTGGACATAGCAGATCTCTGGGTCGTTGTCCACCGACCGGACCTCCGTGATGACCGACAGAGACTTGAGGTCCGTGGACAGACTGAGGCTGCGGCAGCTACCCGGGACCTGGACACAGGAGCACAGTTAGAACAGACCCGGAGCCCACGTCAGGAGGTGGGAGTTGCCATGATCATGGATGACAGGTAGAGACCCCCCTCCTCCTCCTGCTCCTCCTCACCTCGCTGAGTGTTGCGATCCGGTACATCCCGTAGGCATAGAGCTCCACGCAGCCAGAGGCACCGCCCACAACCAGGATATTGAGTCTGGAGGGAAACAGGAATTTACATCAGTCCAACATGGTAGCACAGCATTAGAACACGTTTAAGTAGAATTTTCTCTCCTGGTTGTGAACATTGAACACAACATACCTGACGTCACCCAGGAGGTTCATGATCTCATCCGATTTCTCCTCACTGAAACAGAGGAACCCAAAACAACATCAAGACTTATACATAGTTATGATCCGCACTATTTAACAGTGATGAATTGGAACTGATTTTGACAGTTTTGAATAGGGAGTAATGTTTTGCGTACCTGAATATATTTGAAGTTGTACTGTAGCTGTGGAGCGGGGGCAAAATTATGTCAGCACAGTTTTAATGTATTTGGTATACAAGGGGCACAACTCCATGTGCAAAATACTCAAATCAACATAATTTATTTCAATATATGTATATGTATATATATATGGATTACCTTTTTGGAAGTGCTGGTAATTTAGGAAGAAAAAGTTTGGATTCGTCTTCAGAGTTGTAGAAGGAACTGAGGACACTGGAAGACATGAGCCAGTTGTTACTGAACATACTGATTATATTATTATACTCATACTGAGTATAATAACTTCGTGTTGGGGTCCTGCATCACCCTGTCAGGGTTTATTTCACAATAATGACCAGCTTGCTGTACATTATCCAGCTTATTACACGACTATTTACTAAAGAAGTCATTTGACACAAAAGTCTGTTAGATTCTAGGGTCGGAAATTGCGTCCATAGCAACGGTCTGTTATTCAAAGCAGCGGTCTGCTATTCAGAAATAATAGGGCGTAGAATGCCGTAATTGACCAATCAGAATAGAGTATTCAACAAACCCGTGTAATAAATTAATATAATGTAAAAATGGAGGCTTGGGGCGTGTACCTGCTCTCCTCCACCACCTCCATCCAGTGCATGCAGGACACAGCGTTCTCCACCGTGAACAGGTGGAGAATCTCTGCCTTCTCCACATCACACAGGACCACCTGCTTGGTGTCCCCCAGGGCGAAGGCCAGGACTGTGGGACAGCAAGGTGACAGTGAGGTTACATGACAGTAGCTCAGCGAGAGACAGCAGGTCGATTGGTAATTGCAGATTCAATTCTCCTCCTGGCTAAGTGTCAAGGTACCCCTTAAGCAATGCACACTAGCTGTAAGTTACTGCTCCCAACCAGCTGGTTATTAGCTTGTATGGTTGACACAATGTGGATGGATGTGTGAATGTGTGTGTAGATGGGTAAATGTGAGGAATTCTTACTCAAAGCTCTTTGAGTGGTCAATAATAAATTGATAGATAGATATAGAATAGATAGATTCACATAGATAGATTTACATTTCAAAGTAATGAAGGGACTTAAGCATCTTACTCTTTCCGTCGGGTCTCCAGGCCAGAGCAGTGATCTCCTTCCCTGTGTGCTCTGTGGCCGGGAGGCTCCACACCCGGTGGAAGTTGGCCAGACGATGCAGCAAAAGCTATTAAGAATAACAACACAATGGTTTTATTAATCGTCAACGATAACCTTCTGGATAGAGAGCTAGACTAGACATTAGACCTACTTCTCCGGATGTGTTGGCGAGGGCGATGAGGTCTCTTTTCGGGGACCATGCCATGCAAAGCACCGGGTTAGGGAGCTGCTTTTCCCCCACTTGCCGAAACGCAGGCATCGTTCAGGCTGGGAACTGGGGGGGGGGGGGGGGGGGGGGGAAACGTGCATCTCACATGAGACAACCTAACAACAACAACATAAAGCTGCATGGGCTTTTAAAGGTCCCCTATTTTACCACCAAGTGTGATGTTTACTAGCCATTACAAGCAATTTCAAATTCTACCCTCTAATGACATCACACATGGGAGTGGTCACCCAGATGTATGATAAATAGATCAGCCTACCAGTTGGTACAGTCCACTGGGTAGGCTGATCTATCCATCAAACATCTGGGTGGACACTCCCACTTGTGATGTCATTAGAGGGTAGATTTTGACATGGCTTGTAATGGGAAATCAACGTCACACCTGGTGGTACCATAGGGGACCTTTAGCCGCATTGCTCCAGCTTGTTGTAGACGTTAATAATGTGGATATGCATTGTGTACCATCTATCCACGACAGTCAATCCGTATATAGTTGGTCATAAGTTAGCTCTGTAACTGGCAGTATCATTAGCATCAATGCAACAACACTGTCAGTTCTTTACAGAGCTAATAACACAGTAACGATGTATATAATACACAACCGTCGGTCAGAATAGCCAGAAACGTACAGGCTGCGAGGACCGACTTCAGGAACACCCTTACATCAGATAAACTACCTGGCAACCGTTCCCTAGGTGATGTGCAACTACCTGGCAACCGTTCCCTAGGTGATGTGCAACTACCTGGCAACCGTTCCCTAGGTGATGTGCAACTACCTGGCAACTGTTCCCTAGGTGATGTGCAACCACCTGACAACTGTTCCCTAGGTGATGTGCAACTACCTGACAACCGTTCCCTAGGTGATGTGCAACTACCTGACAACTGTTCCCTAGGTGATGTGCAACTACCTGACAACTGTTCCCTAGGTGATGTGCAACCACCTGACAACTGTTCCCTAGGTGATGTGCAACCACCTGACAACTGTTCCCTAGGTGATGTGCAACCACCTGACAGCCCTGCCGCCACGCTAGCCTCCACACACTGAAACCAGCTGGGGAAAAACGGCTACAACCAATGTCTTACCAAGTCCACAATGTGGCCGCAGACGGAATAAAGAGGATTTTTTCTACGACTTGAATCCAAGTTTGCGAGCCGAAGGCGACCGCCTTTTCCCCTGAACGGGATGCTTCGTTTTCACAGTCCCGCGGACAGCGCCATCTTGGTTCCCCTCGACCAATGGCTGCGGAGCAACGGGAAGCGGGAGGGACAAACCTAACCAGCTCGCCAGAGAGTAGGGGGCTGTTTTTACAGCTGTGTTATGTTCATGTAGTAGTGTTTTATTATTGTGTGCTATGAGCTGCTGATCTAATTCAGAGTTGGATGCTTTTGCGAGGCAAAACCCCCCCTGCCTGGGATTAGACAAAATACGTTTTATGAAGCAATAACTGCAACACTATTACTTCAGATCAATAACTAATGGAATACACTTTAAATGGAGACTGTGTGTTGCAATAGAAAGCGCATTTATCAGAGATGATCTGGAGCCGGCTTGGGTCGATTTGTTCCAGAAGGTCGCCATTGGATAAATTCAATTATTTCTAAATGAGGTTGAACATGATAGGCTACCTGCCATAATGAGGGCTTCTGTGTCGGTGAGTGCATGCACGTTTTTGTGTGTGTGTGTGTGTGTGTGTGTGTGTGTGTGTGTGTGTGTGTGTGTGTGTGTGTGTGTGTGTGTGTGTGTGTGTGTGTGTGTGTGTGTGTGCGTGTGAGTGTGTCTGTGTGTGTGTGTGTGTGTGTGTGTGTGTGTGTGTGTGCGTGTGAGTGTGTGTGTGTGTGTGTGTGTGTGTGTGTGTCTGTGCGTGTGAGTGTGTCTGTGTGTGTGTGTGTGTGTGTGTGTGTGTGTGTGTGTGTGTGTGTGTGTGTGTGTGTGTGTGAGTCCCCTGTACTTATCTGTATCAGTAGATAACTGTAGAGCCAGAATAGCAGGGAGACTGATAGGAGGCCACAAATAGGAGTGTGGCGGTGAGGTTCAGCTCATCTTTGCTCCTCTCAACTGCTGGCTGCTGGCCGCTACACATATTCACATCTCATGGACTGACTGGTGCACTTTGTTGCTTTAAGCGCTCATGTTGAATTTAGAACACAGTTGTTAGGATATACCATCTCTGAACTTGAATTGCAAAAAAATCGACCCTGTCTTTCTGATTCCTACAGCTTCTCTGCACTGTTGCTGTTGCTGTGGATAGACACGTCTGCTAAATGACTGAATGCAAATGTAATGACATACCACAATGTCTAACATGTAATAACATAACAGCAGTAACACAACGTGATTCATTTTAAACAGTCAAACGCTGACTCGGCCTAATAGTAATAGTTATTTTAATATGTATTTAATAGTTGAAGAGTGAGGGAATTAGAATAGAGTTTATGAAAACTTTCTCATTGCCCAGAGAGAGAATGGAATTCACTTTTTTTTAAACTTGGCGGTACTTGAACTTCACCGTTGGTGTCTGCAGGTTAGCACAGGGTGAGAGCAGATAGCGGCCCAGCGCTGGCCCTGAGGTCAGGGACTGCACTCAAAGGGCTAAAGTGAGGACGCGCTCCCCTCCCACTAAAGACACCTTACCCACTCCCTCCCATGCTATATGTTAGAATAGCCTGAGTTCATGGCTGGGCCATCTGCCAGGGCTCTGTAGTCTCTACTGTCTCGTCCCATTATCACATTAGCAAGTAGCTGAATATTGTATGACCTCCGATTCGATCATGCTAATCATGCAGCGTGCTTGACGTGTGTCCATGTGTCCACACAGCGATGTTGATGTTGATCCTTTGGGAAAATCCTGGTGTAGCCTCTAGTGAACCGGACACACACACACATGCATTCACAAAAACACACACAGATGCATTCACACAAGAACACAAACGCATTAAAACACACACACACACACACACACACACACACACACACACACACACACACACACACACACAACACACACACAGATGCATTCACCAACTCACACAAACAAGCACACTCACAAAAAACAGACAAACACAGATTCTCCCGCTCACACACAAACACAGCCATTCACAAATATGCACACACACACACACACACACACACACACACATTTTGCTGAAATATTACACAAGTGGCCTAATCCCCATATGCCACCTTTTCCCTCCCTCCTTCACCCTCCCTCTCTCCCTCCCTCACCCTCCCTTTCTCTCTCTCTCTCCATCGGAGTGTGACTCTCTGTGAAACCTGAGCCAGGCCCAAATATAGCCCCACACAGCGAGCCATCGGCCCAGGGACAGATGGGGCGGCAGGCCACCGACGAGACCGCACAGTCGAACCCCGGACCCTCCGCTCTGTGTCCTCTCTACCCCAGCTAACACCACCACCACCACTCCTCTCCAGCAAAGAGACGCCTCTCTTCGCCTTCATAAGAGTTTAAAAACATTTTTTATAATAAGAAGAAACCTGGAGTCACTACATCAGGGGGAAGCGTTTTGATAAATCTCCCACCTTTAGGTGAGTCAGTCTGTTCTTTTTTTTGTATGTACTTTGACAGCCATGTTTTGTGTCGGTTGGTGGTTTGCTGGATTTAGTTTAGGTAGGTGTAAGTGTTTTGGGAACTGATGGGAATAAAAAACAAAAACTAATACAGCAGTCATGGATGGACATTTATTTTTCAGATTTTTATTTTTTGAAAAGCGAAAATGCCGGCTCTAGTGTTATATTGTGTGCTTTTTTTGTTAGTTTTCACACAGTATTTGTGAACTTAAGTCTTAAATCTAAAATATGGATTCACTGATTCTTATCGAAATTAAAAGTGCACTTTTAATTCATTCGAGTTTATGTAACCGAGCAAAAATAGAAGATGAGCCTGACCCTGCTGCTGTTGTTAGCTCGCCTGTGAGTGAGAGTGACCAACGGACCGACCGCCGCTCATTCAGTCACTGTTCACATTTAAACTGTTCCATGTTCATAAGTTAGCACCGCATGCTAGTGTTCACGTTGTTCACCTTTAGGAGATGTACAAACTTGTTGGTCCATCCATGATGTGAACCCCCAGTGTGGCCTGGTTCCCCCGCCGTGTTTCTCTCTTCTGTGGCGTCTGAGCGACGCTCTGAAACGTACCCCGCGGGATTAAAAATAATGACAGCTGCTCAGCACGACACCATCAGTGACACTCACCCTCCTATCTTAACCCCCCCCCCCCCCCACACACACACACACACACACACACACACGTATATATCAACTGTTGGAGCACGGGTGGTTTTAAATAAACTCAGATGTAAGATAGTGTATATCTGGAGGAAAATGTCAGGCATGTGTAATATGTGTGTGGTTGTAGTCTGTAGTAGTGTCTGAGTCACACAGGTATCACAAAGAAATGTTCAGTGTTTAAATGCTACCAGCAGAAGGCTAATCATGTCTATAATCTTAATAATCGTGAAAAGAAAAAGATACTACAGTAATAATGATGGTTTAGGGGACAGTTGAAAACGGATACATAGCTTGTGCACAGGTTCCAGTATGGGACAACATTGGAAAAGCCAATAGCCTAGACAAGTGGTTCTCAACTGGTCTAGCCTCAGGACCCACATGTACTGTTAAAAACAGCGAAGAGCGAACAAAAAGCTGCAACAATTGGGGCCAAACTCAATGAATTAGTAAGTAAATCCATTCATGGGCTACATTAAGGTTTGGCATCAAAAAGACCCTCTGGGACCCACTCAAAAGGACCCACTTCTGGGTCACGACCCACCAGTTGAGAACCACTGGCCTAGACCCTTTTTACTCAAAACCCACCCGGTCCAGTAAAGACCAAACCTGCTGCGCTGCTGTTACTGGGAGGGACAGCATCAGCGAGCTGCAGTTGTTATGAACTCTATGACTCCATGATGTCTGTCTCTGTCTAGGACAGGCCAGTAATCTAGTTGTTAACAAGGCTGTGACTTCCAATGGAGGAAGACATACTCCTCAATCAAGCTGTCCTACATTCTGAAACCCCCTATCTAGTGACCTTGGTACGCTCCAGCTCCTCTCAGTGCCCCCGGTTGTTGGGGTGATGTGATGATTGTGATGAAACTATAATGGATCCGATCAACTTCACGCACTTCACACTTGATGTTGATAAGGATGAGGATTTGTTTGTGTTTGTTTATCTGTTGTTCACATGGGGTGTGTTTGTGTTTACCTGTTTAGTGAGGATGTGTTTACATGTTGTTTACAGAAGATTTGACCGAGGGTGCGTTTATGTTCACTGTTGTTGACTGATGTGTGTGTTTACCTGTTGAGTGTGAGTTTGGTGTTGACCTGTTTACTGAGAGTGAGTTTGGTGTTGACCTGTTTACTGAGGGTGTGTTTGTTTTGCAGGATGCAGGACGGGAGTTGGACTCAGCCCCTCCCCTCTCTGCTGCAGAAGGACCATGCAGGGGGCGGGGCTTTGGACCAGGATGGGGGCGTGTTTTCGGAGGCGTCCTCCGACGGCGACCTCTACCTGGACCCCACGTGCCAGCTGGACGCCGGAGACGAAGACTTCGCCGACCTGACTGCCTTCCTCAGCGCGGATGAGATCAACCTCAGTCTGGATCTGGCCCGGGAGGCCTTCGGAGAGGAGCCTGGTACCCCAGCGTCTCCCAAACCCACTCAAGAGGAGCCGGTTCTCCATACTTCCCCCTCCTACCCTTCTCCTCCCTCCTTCCCCTCTCCCGTCTCCATTCCCTCTCGTCCCTCCATCCCCTCCGTCCCCTCTCCACCCTCCATCCCCTCTCCTCCCTCCATCCCCTCTGCCCCCCTCCATCCCCTCGCCCCCCTCCATCCCCTCACCCCACCCGGTCCCCACACTCTCCTCCATGCCCAAGTTTTCTATTCCCATCCCACCCCCGGACCAGCAGACCAAAGCCTTCCCCCCGGATACCTCTGCGATGGCCTCCTCTGGCCAGAATGTGCTCTTCGGCAGAACAATACAGACCTCCAGCGAGACATCTCAGGCCTCGGCGGAGAAGTTTGTGTGCCACAGGTCCGTGGCGCCGGTCTACAAGCAGGACGGGCCGCGGCTACTCCACCAGGGCCTGGAGCTCAGCGACCGCGTGTCGTCCGCCACGGAGTTCTGCAGCCGCGCCGCCACCTTCATCGAGGAACTGTCCTCGCTCTTCAAGGGCGCCCCCGGTCGCCCCGAGCAACCGGCGGGCGAGGAGGACTCTTCCTCCCCCGACAGCGGCTACCTGTCGCCGAGGAGCCAGCGGGTGCCACCGGTGGGAGCCGTCTCTGTCCTGCCCCCGCCCCCCCGGCCGGCCGCCGCCACCGGCGCCGGCGCCGGGGGGGGCACGCAGCAGCAGCAGCAGCAGGGACCCCCGGGCCCCACGGGGCCCGCGGCATACCAGAACTCTGAGGGGGGTCGGAGCCAAACCGGACCCCTGTCCCCACCCGTCTTCTCCCAGAAGCTGAAGAGCCAGGAGGTGGCCGAGGGAAGCCCCATTCAACTGGAGTGTCGAGTCGGGGGAAATCCACTGCCCCTCGTCCGGTGAGATTGAACCTCTCCTAAACTCAGATGAATGCCTTTTAGTCTTTTTTAGTCTGGTCAGGTTTGTCCTGTCCTAGATATAGAGTGGTGCAGGGATGACGTATTTTTGTAGGCCAACCCGGAAGTTAGCATCGCCCTGGGTTCCCTCGACAAAAAGCCAATGGGGTTTTTCCATTGGATTTTGCATTATTGCAGAAAATAAGCTCTGTGGCAAACAAAAGTTTATGATACTCACACGTTTTGTTGAGCAAGATAATCTTTACCAATGAACACTACTTTTATGATTTTTGAAGTGTAAATGCAATCGGCAGAAGTTTTTTAAGACACGTAAAAGCTTCAAAATTCACAAGTGGGGTATTTACTGACGTATTTTATGTCATAGACCAAAACGTGGCAATCTCTTAAGCTTGTGTTAAACCACAGACCTTATTTCAGACATCAAACCAAAAACCCATTCTAAAAACCCATTGACTTCGAGACGAGGGAACCGGAAGTGCCAAAATGCCAAAAACGGTTTCCGGGTTTTAGGACTCATTCCTGCACCGCTCTATAGATACTATCCTTAATGTTGCTGTTTCCATTCTCAGTCCCTATTGGCCAAAACTTACCAAGGGGTCTCTGAGCAAGGCATTTGAATGCTGAATGTGTGTGTTTGTATGTATGCGAGTGTGGCTGTGGTGGCTACTACTTACGTGCTTTTTTGTTTTGTGTCAGTTTAATAGCCAAATATTAATTATAACTTTCATTAGAAATTGATTGATCTGGTTGACCGAAGTCCCCCAATGATATTATTTGGCTACGCATATGTACATTGTGTAAGTGCAAAGTTGTGTCTTCATAGTACATACGTGTTTTATATACCGTGTGTCATTGCTATGTATACCACTGCGCTTGTGAGCTTTCCCTTTGATACCGAGTCTGACGCCCACAGGGAGATGGATGTTATCTCTTGAGTTATGAGTTATGCAGCAGATTCCTGACTGACTCCCGGTCAGCCAGAGGCCCGTCTAAGGCAGGTTTCAGAAAAAAATACCCGTGGCCCAGTTTTCCAGAGTGCTTGACCTGACGTATGCACCTCGCCTACGCAGACATTTCTGTCACTGTGATGTGATCATCGCACCAACAGCAGGTTCATTCAGAGATAGCTTGTCTATGTTACCATTAAATCTGCCCACTGGGCACCTACTGCCCTCCTCACCACCCCTTGGAAGGAGGGCCCCCCTCTTCTGTGTTCCTTGTCAAGGTTTCTTCCCTTGGATTTGGGGAGTTTTTGTCCTCATCCTTTAGAGCAATGGGCGACCCAAGGGACCCGGAGGGCATCATGAGTGGGTCGCAGAGCATATGCCAAACCTTGATCTTTAGAAAGAGGCCCATGAATCAACTCATGTTTCAACGTTAACTCATGTTTCAATGGCTTACTATTTCATTGAGTTTAGCCCCGAATTGCAGCTTTGTGTTCACTCCATGTTTTTAACAGCACATGAAGGCATTGTTGTTCACTGCAATATTGGTAAATACACTTGTTTTTCTCACATGTGTGTCCTGAGCCGGCGAGACCAGTTGACAGCGTCAGAGGGCTTAGGGTTACCGGGTGTCGTAATATGCGGGCCTGTGAAGCCTTTCGAGACTGGGACTGTGATTAAAAGGGGAACCGCCACGCTCGGCTCTTTCCTAATATCAGCGCTCGTGTTGCGGTCTGCAACGTCAACTCCGTTTCCATTGGTCTGGAATTTGCATTAAAATTGTACTCTCTTATAGCAGCGTGTTCCCCTCCACGGCCTCCACAAATACCATTGACTTGGAAATTGTCTTGATGGCAGCTAGCAGCACCGCTGAGGAGGTGATCTGGGTTCAGATCTGCGTGTGTGTTGACCCGCTGCCTGGAAAGGCCACCTGCTGCGGACACCAGGGGACTTCCAGACCTTACCTAAGAGCTTTTGTCAGTAGCACCCTCGGTCGGTCGCAGCGCCGGGCCCCCTGGGGAAGTTGAAGGGAGTTTTAGTTGGGGATGTACCAACCAATACTACGCCACCCATGTCCCTGGCCCACACAGCCCACCCCACCTCTCCTACTCGCGGTAATTCATACCAGCCCACACCGGTAAAGTAAAAATACCCCCCCGCCCCTCTCTTGTTTCTCCGATGTGTCAACTTTAAGACTTGGTCGACCTCTTCACTGTTTACTACAACTAATTGAAGCGCTGCTAAGCTTGGCGGTCGCGTGCATAACCGTCCGACTTCTTTGCGATTTTCTGTTTCTCTCTCTCTCTCTCTCTCTCTCTCTCTCTCTCTCTCTCTCTGTGTGAACCCTCGGCCGGCTGCAGTTTAGGTGGTTCTATGTTTGGATGTGATAATGGAAGCGTTCTGAGTCGGTTGGTGTAACTTAGGACCGGAGGCTACAGGTTAAAGACCGGGCCCCTGGGTGATGTTTTACTGGCCCTCTCCTGTGGCTATGGGTTGAGGGGGGGGGGGGTTGCGGGGGGCCTCGTTCCTGAATGTATTAATAGTTTCCAGCCCAACAGGAGCCTGGGTCGGGAATGCTGGCAATGCCATGACCGGGCGCTTTCCCCCTGTCAGGTCCTGTGTCCCTCCACACCTTCTCGGGGGGGAACCGGTCATGTAGGTAGATTGAGAAGTGTTTTTCACCCCAACAGAGATACGAGCCATGCCCCACTTGGGACAGAAACGCCGGCACCATGTAGACGAGGGGACTGACTAGACTGGGACAAACAGAAGAAATAACAGTCCTCTGTTCGTCCACGTCCAATTTATTTATACAGCACCATTATCACAATTACACAGTCTCAACGGGCCCACATTATACTAAACACGGCATATAACCCTATGCCCAGAAGGGAAAGGAAAAACTCCCTAAAGCCACATTTGGATATGATAGTACTACCACTGAGAAGGAACTCACAAGAGCGACACTAAGCTAGAAAGAAATATATATATTCAAAAAATAACAATTCAAAGTTTGAAGGTGAAGCCGGCCGTATTATCCTGTTGAGCTAGGGTGTCGCTAGGGTGTGCAGGTTTGAAGCATACCTCTTCTGACCATGTGATCTGACAGATGTATGTGTACAGTAACATCTACATCTGCTATTGTCCCGGTACACATGGTCAACTGCGGTTCGACAGCCATAAAACAGTTGATCACACCTAAACAAGACAAGTCCATATTTCAGGGTAAGAGCATGCTGTATCTCCCATGAACACCAGGGGGCAGCAGGGTATTCCCTTTCTAAACGAGGCTGGTCACTACTCAAAGTGACAATATCCATCAAACCGTTACAATATCTAAATAGAGAAAATTGCATGGGTCAGACATTGTCTTCACTATCTAAACATCTCAGTCTTCCTGAAGGACAGAAGGAGGACCCTTCTGTCCTCAAGGCACGGAAATAAGACATCACTCAGCCATAGCAGTTTTAATGTGGTGTTATACAACCGCAGGGAGTGCAGTAACCTTTGTCAAAACCATATTATATTTCTATTGTTGGAGCCAAAAGTAGTTCACATGATATACCGTCAACCAATCTTAGTAGCAGGGCAAAGGAGTTGTTGAAAGACATGACCCCTGTGTGTGTGTGTGTGTGTGTGTGTGTGTGTGTGTGTGTGTGTGTGTGTGTGTGTGTGTGTGTGTGTGTGTGTGTGCGTGCGTGTGTGCGTGTGTGTGTGTGTGTTGTGTGTG
>JAOPHQ010004336.1:0-50000 GCA_030340625.1 Merluccius polli
TCTCCAAAGGAATGGAAACTGTCCTTTATTTAGTATTTTTTTGGCATATACACATAGTATGAATAGTAATATTTAATCGGCAAGCCGCAGCTTGCTGCAATTAATCATCTCTTCTGCATTGGTAGGGGGGGGGGGGGGGGGGAGTAGAAGGAGGAGGACGAGGAGGAAGAAAGAGGAGGAAGGATCAGGAGGAGGAGTAGGAAGGATGGAGGTGGATCAGGATGAGGAAAGATGGAGGAAGAAGGCTGGAGGAGGAGAAGGAAGGAGGCAGACGGAGGTGAAGGAGGAGGAGGAATGCGGATGAAGGAGGAGGAGGAGGAGGAGGAGGAGGAGGAGGAGGAGGAGGAGGAGGAAGGATGGAGGGGGGTGGAGGAGGAAGGATGGAGGATCAGGTGGAAGAGGAGGAGGACGAGGAGGAGGAAAGAATGTTGACACACCATCATCCAGGGGAGAGACACCTGCTGCTGGAGATATTGTTTCTCCCGTTGGCGAGAAACACTGAAAATGCCATAAACCCAGCCACGCACGGCGCCCGTCTAAAACCACACGCTTGCGAGGCGTCGCTTTCACGAGGAGGGGAACCACTGAGTGATGGGGGGGGGAAACAGCTTTTCAAGAGAACTCGTTCACATGATGTAAATACTGTTGTGTGTGGAACAGAGCACTACTGGCCTGCTGGAGACTGATGGAAATGAATGAATGATTGAATGAATAACTATCATATTTGACTAAATAAATGAATGAATGACATCACCATTGGGTTTTGGTTTAAACACTCGAAGATAAATTAGATGAATTGCTGAACACTATTAATAATCAATAGAACTAACAATTAATTAGAGAGAAATAATAATCTGAACAAATCCAATCCCATTAGTAGAATTTACCTCAGAAAAAGTGAACTTGGCAGTTAAAAACAAAACTAATTCTCGAGTCAATTCATTTTTTGTTAGCAAATTGGATAAGGAATTATTTCATCACTGTTGGTTAATATTAGCGAGAGAATATTAGAAATATGATCTGTAATTGTGTGTGATAGCGCTCCAATTCCTACTGTGAAGACAGTGATGTCACTGTGAATCTTGAAATAAATGAATGCCAAAACCATTTTTAAAATGAATTCCCAAACCATTTTTTCCCCTGTTTGCTATCAAAAATAATTCAAATTCAAATGCATAGATATAAAGCATATTCTGACACATTTTGACAGAGGGTTTCATCATACCTCAACATTTTACACATGAAGATGATGACAAATGGGGCCCCGTTAAATCCTAGCTTTGTCATCAATAAACGGTTTGCTGACACACACACACACACACACACACACGCCCCCCCTCCACCGCCCACACATACACACATAAAACAACAATACCCCATGACAAACCTCCATCGGTTCGTCCATAAACCACCACAGAGCCGTTACGCAGGCCTGCAAACAGGAACCGGGAGGAGTGTTTGATGCAGAGGACGGGGCAGCCCTCCGGGTGGTGCAGGGTCAGCAGACACTGAGCAGCAGTGTCCACGCTGCCGTACACCATGATGCTGAGGGGGAGAGAGAGAGATAGAGAGAGAGAGAGGGGGGGGGGGGGGGGGGGCGAGAGAGCAAGAGAGAGAGGGGGGAGGGAGGGAGAGGGAGAGAGAGAGAGGTAAAGGGAGAGAGGGGGGGGAGAGAGAGAGAGAGGGAGAAAAAGTGAGTGAGTGAATGTGAGAGAGAGAGAGAGAGAGAGAGAGAGAGAGAGAGCAGGGACAGCACAGCGGTGGTGATGAATGAGCGTCATTTGAAATGACAGAGTGGCTCGTTTTCATGCTGTTTGATTTAACAGTGCACTTCTGGAGAACAGCTCTGTGTGTGTGTGTGTGTGTGTGTGTGTGTGTGTGTGTGTGCGTGGACCACTCCGTCTTTCTCATGTTGGAAATGCCATCTGAACTCTTGCTGTGTCTTATTGTCTCCTCGAGGATGACAAATGAATGCAGTTGTCGCAGGGTTTTTTTTGTGCAACGTATTCATCTCAAAGAAGAAGATCTTAAGTGGCATCGGGTGTGACAGTTTTTTTTTTTTTTTCCTTGGTTGTTGTTGTGCTGAAATGCGCAGGTTTTGGGCTTTTTGTCCACAGGCAGCCACAGTAAAGAAGATGAATCAGTCAGCATAACTAAGCCGTAGATGTCACAGCTGATTTGGGCTTCCACATAAACACCTCCTCCTCCACCCCCCCCCCCCCCCCCCCCCTCACATCCACACACTCAACCCACACGTACAACCCAAAAATAATAAAAATAAAGAAATAAATACATTGACGGCATAATAAGCCAGTGGCGTCGTGGAGTGGTGCAGCTTTGTGGCTGAAATAATTCAATCTCTATGACTGTGGCAGAAACTGCGATTAAACTTATCCTCCATTGCTCACAGTGGAACTATACCGGATTGTTAGCTATGAAATAATGATCTACGTCGGCTTCTTGGCTCATTGAAATATCGAGTGAGTCTGAAGTTAAATCAAGTTAATCTCCACTGCTAGAAATCTCAGGAGGGGGCGTCCAAAACAATGACACTCATCATTATATAAATAAAACCAACAAACAAAAAACAGGATTTATGGACTCCCAGCCAAGTCCCTTCGGCTACAATTGTCTCCTAACTGACACAATGAGTTCCACTCGTTCTGGGACACCTCTGGCGGCGGTCCGAGTGCCTGCGCCGCTGTCGTTCCGGTGGTCTCACCTGCCGTCGTCCAGCCCCACGCATATGGTGTTGCCGACCCCGGCGGGAACGGCGGGGGCCGGCCCTCCTTCGGCATCCTCCGCTGGGACGGGCTCCGGCACGTACTCCAGGCACAGGGGCCGAGAGCCCGGCTGCAGGCTCTTGACGGCCCGCGGGGTGGGCCTGTTGAGGGAGAAGATCTCCAGCTGACCCTGGGCGCTGTCCCCTCCGCTGGCCACCTGCAGCAGCAGAGGAAGAGGAACCAGAGGAAGCCTTCAGGATCTCTGCAGGGAAAAGGTCAGGACGCCCCCTGCGGCTTCAACCGATCCAGGGATTGAATCATCACGCCACGGGTTAAAAATAATAAATACAGAAATGAATTAAAAAAACATGCCGCTGTTGAAACAGGGAGGAGATTGGCGGAGCAACAGAAACCAAAGGTCGAGCAGTCTTCAGGGTTTCTTTTATGTATTTTTTCTTTACTGTCGGTAGGTAGGTGGATGTAGACTTAAACAATGCCCTAGGTCTAATATGCCATCATGAACTTCTTGCCATTCAGAATGCTAAAGTGTAGCTCGTGATGGATTTGGTGTGTCATCTCCCCGCAACTTCAAACAGGTCTTAATGCTTTTCCTTAAAGAGGTTTTAATCGGCGGTGAAGAGGGAGAGAGAGAGAGAGAGAGACGCTCCTGAAGAGGAACAGACCCTTTGAAACGCTTCACTGTGAAGGTTCTTCACAAGATCTGATCTTGGCGGGGTTCAAAACCTACCAAATCCGCTCATCCATGTGCACAGACAAGGTCAACATATACATTTTTAAACTGCTTTTCAGCATGCGGGAACACTGCAAAAAAGGGCCAACCCTCTGGGGGCTATTGGTGCGTCGGCTTGGCACAGCATCGACTGTGACTCATTTACATATTGTGCACCGCACACGTCGCTATCTCCCTGAAAAGAACTCAAGGTCTGTTAAAATGTTTCAGAGCGAGCAAGGGGTGCTCACCTTGGAAACCCATCAATAACGGGCTGACAGTGGAGGCAGAAATGTCCCAGGGGATCCACATCCAAAAGCAGTAAGCTTGAGTGCCTACTTGAATACTGGTTTGATTGTCTATGGCCGACATTTATATTGGCCTTGTGTCACGCCTGTCAATGCTAATGCAGGGAAAAGGGGCAAAGCATGAGGCGTCGAGCCCTTCACTGATGCAATTTCAATTAGACTCCACTCTTTCTCATTCCTGCACAATTAACGTGTCGCCGTTGGCTTTTCAATGTGATTCCATTCATTAGCTTGTCAGACCAGACCCGCGTGGCGTGTCCGGCTGGAGTAGAAAAGAGCTCTGCGTCGGGATCGGAGAAAATACAAACAAATAAACTAAACGATGAAAATACAAAAATCCAGAGTGGCTTAGAGGACAGAGAACATAAATGTCCAGTATGGATCTCAGCTTGTGCATCTGACAGGAGCTAAACGCGGTCTTTAGCTCTTGTCTCCTCTGCGCCTCTCAACCCTTATTTGCATGCAATCAATTCATATCAGCGTGCAAAATCTAGGACGGAGCATTCGAGTCCAGGACACAATCACCCATGCTGTTGCACCTCTGGAGCACACACACACACACACACATACATACACACACACAAAAAGAGACAGAGAGAGAGAGGGCAAGGTGAGAGAGAGGCAGGGAGAGTGCCAGAGAGAGAGAGACACACACACACAGAAAGAGGCAGAGGCAGATAGACAAGACCTATATTTCAGCCTGGTGTCCATGCCATGCTGCCAGGGACTCTGTAAGCACAGCCAGAGGCTAAGCACACTCTTACACCACCCCTATCCCTCTCCCCACACTGTGCTATTTACACATTCACATGTCCATCGGCACTAGAGCCCGACCGATATATCGGCGGGCCGATATTATCGGCCGATATTAGGCATTTTCCAAACTATCGGTATCGGCATTTATAATGGCCGATAAATGAATATTTAAAAAACGGACGAAACCCCCTTCAACCAGTTATATAACGCCACAAACCCTACAACCGGCTGATCCAGCCGGAGTCGGGCAGAGCGAAAGAGTTTACCCACGACCGCGAGCGACATGAGCAGCAAAAGCGGCCGGCAGTCCTTCATTTTCAATGAGCGCTGCCGACCAGGAGCGGCCGGTGCCGCGGCGGCGGCAGCGAGCGCCGCGACGGCGGCAGCGCGACGCGGAGAGTTGAAATTAGTTTAACTTTATGCAAATGAGCGGCGTCGGCGCGAAGCAGCAACCCGCTACACTTCACGCCACTGCCCTATTTCACAGCGTCGCCGCGCATCAAGTGCCGCCAAAAAGGCACTTTTTTCTTTTCTTTAGTTTTCCTTCTGCTCTGGAGACGACTATATTCCTATGGGTGCTACGGGCGGCACTTGTGTCATAGACGCGCCGTGGCGGCAGTGTGTTTTGCACTTTATAATGCTTTATCTCCATTTCTGTTATTTTGATTACTAAATAATAAACAGGGGAAACGTGTAAATTGTTATTTGAACATGCTTGTCACGCCGGCCTGCCGAATAGCTCTACTACAAACTTGATATTGCAATGGGCGGAACCGAACTGTCTGCAGTGCTGCTTGAAGCCCCGCCCCCCTGACGACGGCAGCCAGCAGCCAGCGGCCACAGCGCCCCCTGCTGCTCATGTCGCTCGCGGTGTGACCCATCAGTGAAGTGTGTTCACTGCATTATCTTATTATTTTAGCGAGGACTCATAAATAACTACATATAACTAATGTTATGGAAATCTGTTTATGTTTTGTTACGTGTTTCTGGAATTTCTTTTTAAAATATATATATCGGCCGATATATCGGAATATCGGCTTTTTAAATCATCAAATATTTGTATCGGTATCGGCCTTAAAAATCCCATATCGGTCGGGCTCTAATCGGCACCACCCTCCACCCGCCCCCCCCACCCCATCTTCCTCCAATTTCTGCCCAAACCGAGCCATCCTTCCCCATCAGCACACTCTTTTTCCTTCTCCTCTACTCGATCCAATTCCCCCAGATATCCAATGAAATTACTGTTCCCTGACAAAGTCATCACTTATACTTCACTACTTATTCAGACCAATAGACGTCTGCAGTCCTGGCCCACCGGACACATTCCCATTCTTCTTCGGGCTGAGAGGAAGCGAAAACTTTCTCTCTGTCCGCACGGTAAATGCACTGCCAGTATTAATTACACTAGTCCCTTACTAAGTGCGGGAAGCCACTTGGCTGTGTCTTCTCCACCAGACATGGGGTGAAAACAACCACAACCCTCAGACAAACTCACAGTTTGACCACTGATATATATATATATATATATATATATATATATATTAGGGATGGGCATTCGAAGAAATGTCCTTGATCGATCATCGCTAGAATTATCGATCAATTATCGATTAATCGTTATTTTTTTGGGTGGGGGGGGGCGGGGGGTGGAGGTGCGCGATTGTTGACGGGGGGGGGGGGGGGGGGGTGCGCGTTTGTAGCGCACCCCGGACCTACGACCGACGTATTATGACAGTCCTGGACCGGCCCAATAATCTAGACCGGCCCAAAAATAATAATACACAAAATAAAAAATACAAAATAATCGGCCTGAAATCGTCCGGCCGAACCTCCCTATGGCAGCCCGTCCCTGGTTATAGGCTATGCGGCGCTCGTAAAAGCCGAACAATGCGCCTTCATGCGCTCTTAAAGGTTTGGAAACGATTCAACAAGACTACATCTGTATTCCAATTACAATAAGTAGCCAACTTATCGGCCAACAATAATCAAACAAGGCAGTAAAAGTGGGCATTAAACTGTATAACTGTTTTGAAAAAAGGGGAAAAGGCCGACATATGCCTATACAATATGCAGCCGGCGCTCGGAAAAGGCTTGCGACAAAAAGATGAGCCACACATTTAGAAACAATTGCATGAACTATCTAAAAGCAATACCTTAGTCAGAAAACATATATGAGGCTGAACGTTTTGCTAAAATGTCACATTTATGGAAATATTGAAAATGTTGGAGCGGCTGGCTTGACCACGCGAAACCGAGAGACGGCTGTCTTGACCGCAGTACGCGATCGGTCATTAACCAATAATCGTATTTAACCGTATAACTGCACACAACTTTATTTAAAATCAAATGTAAAACATGTGTGTTTGTATTGTGGTGTCCGGTGCGTGTGTGTGTGTGGCTCCAACGGCGGAGCGGTTCATGTTAATAGCGGAGTCCGGGAGGGTTCACCTTCACGGCGTACGAGGGACGTGCGACTATCGTTTAAAAAAATACTAAAGTGTTTTTTAAAGTTAGAAAGATATTCACGCTCCGAATTACAGCCACCAGACACGGGGAACTAAAGCCGCGATCACCGCACCGCTTCAAGACTTATGCAACACAACGTCCTTTTGATCGATAACAATATAAATTGATCGACACATTTCTTAACGATCAATGATCGATCATCGATTAATTATGCCCATCCCTAATATATATATATATATATATATATATATACAGTATATACTAGTGATGGGCATAGATTAATTTGTTTAATCTAGATTAATCTCACTGTAATCAATCGCGCAGAGAGGTGCGCGATTGTTGACGGGGGGGGGGGGGGGGCGCGATTGTTGACTGGAGGGGGAGAGGTGCGCGATTGTTGACAGGGGGGGGGCAGTAATGACACCGCGAATACGTACGTTTATCATCTTTTTTTTAAATATATATTTTTTTAAGAGGCCCCTGATTGGCCGAGGTCCCGGGCTGAAGCCCAGGTAAGCCCGTGCATTAAGGCGCCACTGCCCAGACCTACGACCGACGGGGGGGGCGGTCGCCGGGCAGCCGGGGGGGTGGTCGCCGGGCAGAGGACGCAGCGTTCTGCAGCGCAGCCGTTCTGCGGCGCTTACCTTCCTTGGTGGAAATCCGGTATAGACCCAGCTCCCAACCCAACTTTGAGAATAGATTAACGGTGATAATTTCTTTATCGCGCGATAAGAGTCTCGCGTTATCGCTGCGCGATAAGAGTCTCGCGTTATCGCTGCGCGTTAACGCCGATAACGGCCCACCACTAATATATACATATATACATATATACATACATACATACATATGCACGCCTATATACATATAGGTATGTATATATGAATTCATTCACAGGGAAGAGATGAGATGGTTGCTTTTTTTAAACAACAATCTCTGTTGTGGACTGAAGTGATGTTGGGGAAAGTGGGGCGAGAAGTGGGCAATAAAAAATAAAAAAAACCCTGGAAGAAACAATGTCATAAGTGTGATCAAAGCCAGCAGATTCTACCCCATAGCCCATCTCACTTTAACACGATTAGTGTCAACTCCTATTTGACAAGCCTGCTAGGGTGCTCCAGACACCGGCGGGGGGGGGGGGGGGGGGGGGGGGGGGGGTCGGGGGGAAGACACACTCGAGACGCTTGTTTACCCTCCTCGACCGGATCCACACAGGCGTTCACCATCACCGAGGAGCTGGAGTTCTCACTATGGCAACGCGCCCCACGTTAACCATTATTGACATGTTATTGTGCAGTGTTTTTCGTCTGAAGAATCGACCTTGATCCCAGTCTGAATCTATCAACGCTCTGAATGTGAAACTTTGAATAATGGAAAATAAATCCACATCACGGGAGATGGATGGACAGACAGACAGACAGACAGACAGACAGGCAGGCAGACAGACAGACAGACAGACAGACAGACAGACAGACAGACAGACAGACAGACAGGCAGGCAGGCAGGCAGGCAGGCATGATAGATAAATGGAGAAGCCGGTTGGAAGGCACTTGTGCTCTTCCTTCCTGTGTCCATTAGATCTGAGGAGGTCCTTTAATGTGTTTACCGGGGGTGACACGGTGACACAGCCAGTGTCACACCACCACCCCCCCCCCCACCCTACAGCCACTGCAGGACTGCCAAGGTCAGGAGCATTTCAACTAGTTCAATGGCCGTATCTGCCAACGCTACTGAAAAGGACCTGGCACAGTGGCTGAAAGCCTGGGGAGTCGAACAGGGAAGGTAACAAGCAGCATTCAAAGGCTCTGTTAATGTGTGTGTGTGTGTGTGTGTGTGTGTGTGTGTGTGTGTGTGTGTGTGTGTCTGTGTTATGTTGTATATGTTGGCTGACTGATGGCGGGATCGTTACGGATGCCTACAGAGAAGAGTTATTGTTAATGCCGGTTGTATGGGTATTGTGGACATGGTGGTTCAACAGAAAACAGTCTGAAAGAGTAACAAATGGCCCAGACACATTTTACAGTTCATTTGATTTGAGGTTACAAAACATGAAACCTTCTGGAAGGTCAGCACTCGGTGCTGAATAAGTAAAGACTTAAGTGTTGAACACTTGTTTTCAAAGTAGAGACCTAGTGTTCAACACATTTGACAATGATGTCTTCGTCATCATGCGCCGTTGCGTACATCCTCCCGCCATAGAGCAGGGACACCCACAAAGCCAACCAAACAAACTAATCACATTCTGAGACACTGAGACGGACCGGCAGACGGGTCTCACTGTGGCGATTTGGGAGGGATTCTTTGGTAAATCGTCAACCCATTCAGGGGTAGGAGGGACAGGAGATTTGAGTCCCACAAGCTCCCCTTACCAATTCCACCGCCCGCTAAATCCAACTAAAGTCCCACAATTCCTGGGACTGTGATCCGGTCGTCTGCCCAATACACCAAACGCTATCAGGGGTTGACGCGGACCTGGGTTCTCTGTCCCAGTCATCGTTTCCTAACCACATGTACTGTAATAAAACAGGTTGTTTCTCCACTTCCTCATGCCTGAGAAGTGCGTGTTTCATGATTGCGTTTAAATAAGGCAGAGACTATTCAAAAAGTTCGATTCAAAAGAGGAACATTAGGCGTCGTTATTGCTCACATTACTAGAATCAATACTTGGGTCATATGCGCGTGTGTGTGTGCGCGAGCACATGTGTGTGTGTTTTTGTGTGTATGTGTGTTTGGGGTAAGCTATGCATTACTTACCCAGAGATAGCCTTGAGGTAAAGAGGTGCTCGCGGCAGAAAATCCCAGCAATGCGCAGTGGACCGGGTTGTGTAGGGCCGCTTCCAGCTACAAGACAACATGAATATGTATGAGTACACACCAAACTCGCCAAACACATGTCCAACACAGTTGTGCACTAGTTTCCAACTAGTGTACAACTTGCCCATGGAGTAAATACGATAATATAATCAGATTTTTTAGGTAATTTAGTGGAGACTTTTATACAATAGATGTCATTAAAGACAAGGTAGGTTGACTACCCGTAGACAGTGAAACATTGAGGGGTTTGAACCCCAGACCTTTCGGCTCGGAGACAAACACCCTTAGCCACAAAAATATCCTTTCCATTACCTAAAATGAGAATGAAAAGTATTCATACGATGGTCTATAAACTAGAATATACTAGCATGCTGTGAATGTAAGTACATCCTGAATCTCAAGTTACCACCATCACAAAAACGGCAGCTGAAGTACAGCGTTCTGACGTTTTTAGGGGGGGAAAAAAACACATTTGACAAATGACCAAGGATGTGTGACAGAAGTGCCGCGGGCACAAACATAGGCAGCTAGTGCCAGAGGTAGAAACATGATGGCTCCATAGTGGGGAAGCAAAATGTCCAATCGCCTTCAGTCTGGTTTTTCAATTCTTTGTATTATCAGTTGACGCTGGTAAGATATTGGTTTGCATTTGTGTGTTTTTACATGCGTGGATTGACAACACAGAACAAACTTGACACGTCTAGTTCAAGATATTTAAACAGACATGGAGTGCTGAATTACAACAAGTAATTAATTACAGTATTTTAAAGAAGCTGGAAGTGTGTTCCTGAATTACATTTAAAGTGTGGATATCAAAGCAATGGTAAAGGTATGGTAAGCAATGGTAAAGGTTGGTGGCAGATCTGTGAATTATTGATATGAACTCCTACGTTATTTAGGAGTGATTTTGAAATGTACACCGATCTTTTACATGCAAGTATTGTTTCAATCATAATTGAACCACAATGTCCCATTATGTCCATACGTTCTCCCAACATACATTTTCAGGTTAGTCATGCAATGAAGGGAATCGTGAAGAATTTCCCTTTAATGTGCCGTTTCCAGAAACACAAAGATGAATTGAACCTCGGATGACAAGGCCAGCGCGCACATTTTTCAAATTATGCTAATTTAGCTATAACTCAACAAGAGGATCAGTACGGCCCATATTTGGCATTTACCCCCAGAACTAAAACTAGTCCATCTTAGA
The DNA here is from genome assembly GCA_030340625.1 of Merluccius polli. Classification (NCBI taxonomy): domain Eukaryota; kingdom Metazoa; phylum Chordata; class Actinopteri; order Gadiformes; family Merlucciidae; genus Merluccius; species Merluccius polli. The sequence goes on from JAOPHQ010004336.1 coordinate 11,002, forward strand.
CGAACAACTCAGACCCTGGAAGATTCAACTCGGCTACGTGATGCACATCACTGAGGAGATTGGCTGACTTTTTATGGACAAACAACAAAAGAGCCGATATGTTTACTAAAACTGGCTGATGTGTGTCCCTCAACACACGGCAGATTGCCTCCCTCCAAGTGCTGGGGGGGGGGGGGGGGGGTTGAAATTGACATTTTTTCAACAGAGCAAGGATGTCTGAAAAAAAAGAAGAAAAAAGCTTTGGTTTCTTCAGTTCTCTTCATCTCCTGCTATTGAATAACTAGCCCACAGCGGCTAGTTAGCATATCGTGTCCCGGGGAGACCGGAAGGGAGAGGCAGCCCTACTGCCAAGGATCAGCATATTCTCTCTCTCTCTCTCTCTCTCTCTCTGGAATGATTATTATTTTGCTTTGTGTCTGGTGTTATTGCAAGTGGCAGAAGGGACATCTAATTGCATGGTATTGGCTGAGGTGGAGAGAGAGATATATGGAGAGCGGGCAAGAGAGAGAGAGACATAGACACATAATCTCTCCCTCACTCTTACACTTTCTCTCACACAAACACTCACAAATACTCTCTCTCTCTCGGTATGTACGTAAACACAAACCACAAAACAGACACACACGATCCAGGTGGCTCTCTCCCATCCCTCCTACCTTCCTTCCACAGGCTCACAGGCTCTCTCTCTCTCTCTCTCTCTCTGATATTTTCCTGATAGGTAATTAAGAGTCAGCAGTGATAGGGGCCCATATGGAGGCCCCTGTGGTTAGGAACCAGAGTCTCAGACTGGCAGACCATGGGGAATGCAGGCACTAGTTGCTGCAGCTGCTCGTTTTTTTTCACCGTTCTCCTTCCCTGTCGTGGGCTTCCGATGGTGTATTTTATTGCTCACACACAGGACTTCTGGGAGTTGTAGGCCAATCTTTGCGGGCGGAGATTGCTTTGTCTGTTACCGCTCTCTGGAGAACGTCTGGCCGTTTTAAAGAGTCTGGCGCCCGGTATAGGATCGCAACAGGAGACGTTGCACTGCGGTCTTTACATGAAGAGCAGGTGTGTCAATTAAGACACTTGTTGCTTACGGTCGTTAGAATGGAAATAAGAATGGAAATAAGATATTACGACATTACGCCACAGAGGAACATCTGATTCTTTCTTTTTAACACATTTTTATTTGCAATGGCGGCCTGGCAAAAGGCAAAGCCTCTTGAGGGAAGGAGTAGGGGCCCACATCCAAACATTTCCAACACACCCACTACTTGCAAACATAGAACCACAATAAGCATGACATAAATGGAATACACTGTAAGACACAAGCATTGGGCAGGTAGCTAGCAAACCGCAGGCAACACAACAGCAGAAGAACAAGAGTAGCATACACAAGCAGTAAGACAAACAGACAGGCAAAATAGTAGCAGCAGCAAGAGAGCAAGAACGTGCGTGAGTACAGCAATAAGCAGCTGACAAGACAAGGATTAGGGAATATTAGTGGGTCTGGAAACAGCTGCATGTGAGAGTCCGTGAAAACTGACTTGGGGATAAAATTGTCTAGTTTGAGAGTTTTTTCCAGATTATTTCGGTCTCTGGCTGCAGCAGCCCAGAATGACGACAGGCAGAGTACAGTATTTGTTTTGGGAACTTTCAACAGACTATGTTGAGCAGAACGGGTGTTGTAGGCAGCAGATGTAGTTCGCAACAAGTGACACAGTTACGCCACAGACACACTACACGATTTTCAAAGGCGTAAGATTGCTGTACCGTTCATACTAGACGACTTGCTGTCTTGTAATCGCAAGGCTTTCAGTGGTTTTGCTGTTCACCCTACATGCCTGATCGGCAACAGGGGGTCACACACGTGACATCCTCCCACGCGCAAAACAGGAATTGTTGTGCTACAGTTCCTCCCCCGGGTTTCGCGGGTTTCCGCTCACACACTGCCAGTCATCGACATGTCCAGATATTTAGCCTGCCAGATATCTGGCATATGTTGGTGAGGCATCAGCGAGTCACTTTGAATGCATCGTTTGTAGTTCACACATAGCGATCGAGTGCAGATTTGCGAGCCCTGACTGAACGCCGATTTGCCTCCGATTTGTGTTTTTTGTCGGCGAACTCCTGAATTTGTCCTGAATATCCAAATTCCTGTGTTGAACGAAACATTACAGGATTTTTTGCAAGAAGAACTGTTCGTAAAAAGGCACACAGCACAAGCATGAGCATCACATTAGCACAGCAGGAAGTGCTATTTATTATTACACGGCTTTGTTGAATACTTGATTCTGATTGGTCAATTACGGCTATGTGAAACAGACCATTGTTTTGGACAAAGTTCTCAACCGTAGAATCTAACAGACTATTTTTTTAGAGGAAGCATTAAAAATTATTTTAAAATCAATAAAACCATTTTTTGTTCTATTTTGTGTCAAATTATTGATTTCTTTATTAAGTAGTGGGATAAGGTACAGCGAGCCGGTCACTACTGCTAAATAAACCCCAACAGGGTGACCCAGGACACCCGACATAAAAGCACTAAGTAGATGAGGAAAAACAGGCGCTTGACTGGACAGATGTACGTGTATCAGCTGTTTTTTAGGCTTCGGTTTGATGCCATCACAAAGCCGAGTTAAAGAAAGTGCCACCTTTGCAGAGCGTCAAGCTGTGAGTGTGATCAATGGACAAGTAAAACACTCGTCGAGTGATGGAAGCTCTTTGGGTAGCTGACGGAGGAGGTGGGTGTGTATACCAGAGTGAGTCAATACTTTACCGTCGTCTCCCCCCCCCCCCGTGAACGCAGGCAGGAAGAACACACTGGGTAGCCTCATTACCGGCCATTGCAGTGTTGAAAATCCCAGCAAGACGACATTTAACAGCACGCAAACTAGTACATTTTCTATTGCGCTAAATTTGTTTATTGTGCGAGTGTTTGTGTGTATGTAATGTGTGTGTGTGTGTGTGTGTGTGTGAGTGTTGAAGTTGAGCAGATATGTGTAGAAATGGATGATTGTGTGAGTGCGTGCATGCTCATTGAAGTACATACATTTGCATCTCATGTGTGTCTCAACCAAGGCACTTGGTTGAGACACACATGGGAAGTGGGACACAGTGGGACACAGTGGGAAGTATATATTTTCCACTTTTTTGGAAAGAGGTAGGTAGAGGTAGGTAGGATTTAACACATCAGTGTGTATGTGTATGCAGTGTGTGTATGAGTTTATGTATGTTAGTGTGTGTGTGTACCTGTGCGTGTGTGTGTGTAACTGAGTGGGATTTAATGGAGGCCTCTAGAGGCTGCTGTTAAGAAAAGGGTTGTAATGAGCAGACAGGCTGATTAAAACAAGATTTGTTGTTGTGCAGGAAAGAGGACGACCTCGCGGATGCCGATTACACAGAGGACCCCGTGGCCCGACAGCGGGTCCGGTCCCAGCCATGACCCCCTGGGGGTGTCTGACCATATGTTCCTCCAGGTGGTACCGCCACTTGGTTCAATCGGCTACAATTCGTCCAGCAAGACGGATGTGAAACACGTATAGACCAGACCAGCTTTGGCAAGGTGCCACTGCATTTTTTTTCTCTTCTTCTTAGTTTCCCGCTTAACCATCTTGGTCTAGATGCCAAAGGTCCGGTCTGGAACCTGGAGGTGGCTTCTGTTATTATCTACAGCCAACAGTGTGGCTGGCGGGCTGTGGTTTTAATTATTCACAGCGTTGGATAAGGGATGTCATACCGGAGTCCCCTGAGTAGAGAGGACTTCCACATTTGTTTTACTTCCCCAGGCGACTCAGGTGAGTGTTGATCCTCACAGCGATGTTGCTCCTCTACTGCACTGGTGTCCGAATTCTCCATACAGGGTTCTCCATCACCAGGATTAGACTATGATTCAAGATCACCAAAGGCTCCATGAATCTAAATCACCAGGGTGTCCATGAGTCTAAATCACCAGTGTCCATGAGTCTAAATCACCAGGCTACATGAGTCTAAATCCCCAGGGTGTCCATGTGTCTAAATCCCCGGTGTCCATGAGTCTAAATCACAAGGGTCCATGAGTCTAAATCACCAGGGTCCATGAGTCTAAATCACCAGGGTCCATGAGTCTAAATCACAAGGGTCCATGAGTCTAAATCACCAGGGTCCATGAGTCTAAATCACCAGGGTCCATGGGTTTAAATCACCAGGGTCCATGAGTCTTAATCACAAGGGTCCATGAGTCTAAATTACCGTGATTCCAAATCACCATGATTCTGAATCTCCTTGATTCCTAGAGCACCAGGGCACCAGCGACAGCCTGCAGCCCTCTCTGGTTGTTGGCTTATGTAATGGGGATCTCTCTTTTGGAAAATGTCCCCACAGGAAGTGAAAAGTCCTGAGCACACATATTCTACTTCAGGACTTTATCGAATAACAAAAAATACAGAGAGCACGCAAATATTACACTGCAGATTATATTGCCAGGCAAAAAAATAAACAAATAAAAAACCAGCACAGTTAAGGCACACACAAAATACTGCTGGTGTAGGATAAAGTAAATGAATAAACGTATCTAAACTTTCCATTCCAACACTACCCCCCCCCCCCCCCCCCAAACACACACACACACCCCACTTCCCAATCTCAAACCCGCAGCTATCAGTTACATGCGCTAACAGCTGATAATAGAAAAGTTCCACCGTTTATTAACTGGTAATTGACTGGTGTCGGGACTAACAGCAGAACCAGTGCCAGGGGCTAGGGAGGGGGGAGGACCACCACACAATGACTCACCAGTCAACATTTATTGAGTTTCAACCAGGCCCGTGTTGCAGGTAATGCACTCTGAAGATGCTAGTGACATAAGAGTAGTGGGTTTGATTTGGTTTCCAGTGGGAAAGAAGCGCGTGTGTAGTAGGTAGGGGTTACCTCCCATTGGTCAGATATGTGCGGCGGTTTCTAGTTTATTGACATATTGTATCTCCGCCTTAGACCCCTGGGTTGATGAGGTGATTTGTTCAATGTATGGAGTATCTGTGCGTCCATCTACCACTCTGCATATATCTCTACCTGCCGTGCCCGCCACAAGACATTACATGTGATGCAATTGATTGCTGTAACTGCACCTGACCGTTACTTGAACCGCCACTCATAAATGGAAGAAAATGACACCCGTTGCATTGTGTGTGCTGCTGAAAACAACAATTGCTTTGATATTAACAATTTTGTTTCATATAAAGGAGGTTTGCAGATAACCATTATTTCAAGCTGTTATTTAATCAGAGAATTTGCCTAACTTGTTGCCAACCTTTTCAGTGTGCACGTGAGTGCAGCTTATTATTGGTAATGCATTTGGATGAATGAACCCGAACAACAAAATGCATAATAGGCTGTCTTTATTTAGGCAAAATGTTATTGAACAGAAAACACAGACCAGCTGGAATATTGCAATGGCAAAATAAAGGGTCATTTGCATGTGAACATAAACAACAAATACAATAGGCTTAGATTATAATAAAACACAAATCTTATTCTTAAATAAATGAGAATATAATGTGCATGTAATGTAAATAAAAAAAAAGTCTATCCAACAAGGACAAAAAAATAACAAGATAATCTGAAAAAAAATCATGTAGGATTTTGTCAGACAGGCTATAATGGCATTAAAGGATATGCAGTACCGAACTTGAACGAAATAATTAGGATGGCATACAAGAAATAGCTGATAGCAAGAAATTAAGAAGCTGAAAAACCAGCCCGCAAATCACCCGCATATTATAAATACCGAAAAAAGGCTGATCCGCAACCGCCTACACCCGCAGTTAACGTCGGGTCACGCGGGACAATTATTAAATCTGCGCATCTCTAACACACACACGCACGCACGCACGCACGCACGCAACATGGCATGACTAGAGAGACAACATCATCAACTCGCTGTTGGCTCGTTATCTATCTGTGCCGAAATTTCCCAAAATCAAATTAACACACAAGGACGCGAGGATCAAAGACGAAGCGTGCGCGTCTATAATGTTATGATTTCTTGAGCCGGCCGCCACCGTTGTGATTTAAATTCCACCGCCGTGTGCGAGCACAGATCAAAGGGTCCGCCACCTGCTGTGCTCCTGGGGCCGCTATCGGCCCTGCATATTCAGAGTCATTTGAAGACAATACCCTTCTACCACGGGTGGGAGAATCTGGAGTCCACACACACACGTTTATTAACTCCATCTCTGTCTCTGACAGTGGCGGCGCTGTGGTCAAGTCTCGAGGCGAGTGGCATGCAGTTCTATCGGGTCATGTCGTTAAATCCGGACATTTCCCTTTTAATTGAACCGCCGCCGGCTGTACAGTAACGATCTCATCTCCCCCATCTGCCCGGAGGATGCCACGGATCATATCGGCGATGAGTGGACGCATATCTCCGAGCTGTGGTCTGACATTGGTGGGGACGTCGCAGACTGCTGCTCATGACTCGGCTGCTTTGCGTTTCCCTCCTTGCTCTTTGCGTGTCCTTCACAGCGTCCGCCGGCATGCAGTTAAAACACGTGGCTAATATGATGCTAATGCTTTAATGTTGCTCGCTTTAGAGTCCTCCAGGCCCTCGCACGCCCTCGATCTGCATGTGTCGGGGGCGAGCATGAACACACACACACACACACACGCACACCTGCAAGATAACCACACACACCAAGACTCATAGACACACACACACACCTGCAGGCCAATCACACACATACAGACAAGTACACACTCATAGACAGCCAAAAAAACATCCATACACACATACACACAAACGCAGGACACACACACTCACACAGGAAAATACACGCACACACATGCTACTGTCATGCACCCTAATCCCATAGCCCAGACAGTTCCATCCAGTCTGGGGAAAGCTGCAGTCTTGCCCCTACATGAAAGGGTTCAAAGAAGACTAGCAGGCCAGCACTTCTCCATGCAGTTAACTGCAGCCCGAGGTTCCTCCTCTCACTTCTCTGTGTCAAACTCCAGAGACCTGAGACAACCCATTCCTACAGGAGAGCGCAGGGAGCAGAGATCTCTACCTTGGCAGCCAAACCGCATGCGGGGCACACCTGTTTGTTAAGATGGCGGGGCTGGCGATAATCCCTCAGATCAGATGGCGAAAACTCTGAACAAAGCGTGGCTCCGGTGGCCGCTGAGCCGGAGACGTGCACAGCTCTCAGTCGCTGTAGTAGCCAAAGCTAGCAGCGGCGTATCAACAGAACACCTCCTGTGTTCTAACAAGCTGCTTACATTCCTGGCCCGCTCGGGCACCACGTGACGCGCCAACTGGGGATCGACGAATATCTGTATAAAAAAATACTGATTTGGTCATTGTGGATGACGGCTGCGATCTTCCTCTTCCGCTTCACGTCTAGTCTGTTCACTATTTTGCCAATTGGCTAATGCTGTTGTATTGTTAAGCAATAAGCCACGAGAGGCTGTGGATCACAACGCCCCTTAATTCTAAAATGCGGTCACAGGTGTGTGATTGTATATGAGTATTAAGTGAGTAGTAACGGCTTCCAGCCAATCAGAATCAAGGACCGGAAATATCCGTTTAATAAGCAGCTCCTAAAAACGGCATGGTTGGAAATGCACAGTTATACTTTATTCTTCAAATACATTTTTGACCCAGAGATCTTTTTAAAACAGACCAGTCCGTTTCATCTCGCGCATCAATACATGTGGAAAGGCCGAAATCCATATTGAAATCCAACGGCAGCAGTTATATAAAAGGACAAGGAGACAGTGAGGTAGAGCAAATTGCCATGTCCTTGAAACCTCTCAGGCTTCTCAACAGTCATTCAGGTGGTACTCCAGGCCTGCCTGGCGTCCACTCCTCCGCTGGCAGCAGGAAGAATGACAGACTAATTAGTCGTCAGAGAACATAAGGGGGCTGAACCAATCGCCACAACAGACGGGAACAGCACAATGGAGAGCGTCGTTGGTTTAGGGGAACAAGGCTTCTCGCTCGGCTTTCCCTCTGAACCCACTGTGGTCCCGTCTCCCATTATGGCTCCACAGTGCCGCCACCATAATCGCCACTGCCACGGTAACAATGTCACCAAATGAGCACATTTTTGTTCCCCGTTCCGGTCGTACAATTTGTTTCCTGCCATGCTATCTTTGACAGGGATGTCCAGTGTATAGAGGGAGGGGGAAGTGCGAGGGGGGGGGGGGCTTTCTAAAGGCGTTTTAGCTTGGAGACCAAGTGATTCCTTGTAATTAGCATGTTAACTGTCAAAGTAAGAGATCAAGCCCCTGTACAGATGACCTCGCTGTCAGCAGCCATGTTGCCACACCTCCTCCTCCCCGCCCCCCTTCTTCTTTATATGAGTATTTAGGTGCTACACTGCCCTCTGTTGGTGACTGGCGTCATGAAGAGGAGACGGACGGAAGGATTGAAGAGTAGGTGTGAAATGGCTGTTTCATCACTAAATGCTCCATGTGGCTGATCTGAAATCACGATCAAGTTACTCCACATTTTCAAACCCTGGTCTTGTAAGCACTTGAGTGGATCTTTTTAGTTAAAGTATCAAATTGACATTTCATCATTTCATCTTTTTTATTCAAACTACTCATTTGTCCATTTGTCAAAATACTGTGGATCCTCATGAGAACTGGTAATTGCATTTTATATATAAAATGATCTACTTTTGAATTGCAGCTATCCCGCCAAACTTTTGGCACTGGGGGAAAGAAAAGGGGGAAAACAACATCTGTGATGGTGTCATTTTTTTTGTCGCCCCATCTTTGGGAGGATTAACTGAATCCTAGCTGAAGCCAATAGCTGTGTTCAGCAGTCTGAACAGGTGAGGGAGCCTAGTCCGGATAGATAGGACAGCCAAGCGTAGACAGATAGGACAGACAGTTGACCTCTGGACACGCCTGACACCTCAGCAAAGATGTCTGTAGAAACTGTCACAATCTCTTTAGAGCCGTCGCCAAACTCCAAGGCTTGATTTCTGCCCTGACCCAGTTGAGCGGGCCCGTTTGATCCCAGGCGTTCAAGACAGTCAAAGCTCACTGAGGCTGTCTGCCACTGCCTGACAGTGTCAGACTCAGTTCAGGTGGTTCAAGTTATACTATTTACTATTTGGTTATTTAATAGATGCTTTATATCCAAAGCGACTTACAGGGACTTCAGATACAAGTAAGTAAGGAGCAGGTATGGGTTAGGCATATTTCGCAAGGTTGCCGTACAGGTAGGCTGCAGACATTGGGGATCAAACCCAGTTCACCTTTCGGCTGAGAGTGGAACACCCTGAGATGGATCTGCTGCAATCTCACAACACACAGAACATTTTGAATATTTGTAAGGCTTTGACCATCTGCGGCCCGATAATCTGCACAGCCAAAAGCTGGTCAGCATACAATAAGATAAGATCAGATAGAACTTTATTAATCCCAAAAGAAATTCTTGTGCCAGAGATTGCTCAAAAATGACAACGACATAAGAATAAAAGCAATAGTTATACATATAAAGTGTAAGGAGTGAATTCTAACACCGGTGTCTTATAGAATAAAAATAAAAGTAGGGTACATTTAGTAAAATAAGTAAACTACAATAGACAAGTAAAATAGAAAAGTAGAAACATAGTCGCGGACATGACGAGCTCCACTGGTAGAGCATGGCATTAACATTGCCAGGGTTACGGGTTCGATTCCCACTGGGACCACCAATGCTAAAATTGTATGCCCTCACGGTATTGCAAGACGCTTTAGATTAAAGCGTCCACCAAACAGCATATATATAGAGAAATGTAATAATGCACATGATATTTAAAAGTAAAATTAGCAATGATATAGAAAATGGTAATAAAACGTTATATTGCACATGATGTTCGAATTGTAATATTGCACATGATGTTGATATTATGGTTGTCAGTTTCCTTTGTTTCCGTCCTCCCTCCTGCAGAAGGGCGAGGGGTTATACAGTGTGATGGCCCCCTGGGGTGTCCTGTGGTGCACCTTCAGTCTAGGGCTGACGGTGCTCTGATACAACGTTTGAACTTGAAGGATAACCCAGTGGAGATAAATGGACATCCGTTTAGGTGACACATTTTGTGCCTGAAGAAAAAGGATTGTCATTTTTTTTTTACAAAGTTTTCCCCAAAAATTGTTCAAATTGTTGTTTTTAAAATAAGTTGCTTTTCTATTCAACGAAAAACTATAAAGAAGCAAAAGACACATCTGAAGTAAAAGTAACCTTAAAAAAATTCAAGCAATTCATCTAGAAGGCACCTTTGAAAACTGATACATCATAGCAGGCTAGCTCCAGCCACAGTCGGCATAAATAAATGCCGGCACAAAGGCGTGAGAGGTAATCTGAATTTGCTTGCAAGTACATTACTTACCTTTGTAATAAATAGCATCATATTATTTTGCCATTTCGCCTCATTTTTCTCATATGGGGCATGGGCGAATGACACTGACAAACATCAAACCCACCCAAATACGGGGTGTAATCTGCATGTCAGAAAATATAATATCCTTCCATTTCATCATAACTCAAAGAACAATAGGTTCTTCTTCCAATGCACCGCTTCTGAGGAGGAGGAGACAGCGGTCTTTGTCTGTGAGAGGGAACAGGCTCACCAAACAGACACAGAGAGCTATTGCCTCCTGCTGTTGGTGTCTTTGTGTTTGCCAGAAGGATATCAGCACAGAGTAAAGAGAAAGAGAGGCCGACACGCCCCGGCACATTCTGTAAAATGGAGGAAGCGCTTTGAATCCATGCTGTGGCATCTGTTCTGTGCACCAATCAGAGCGGGGTGGCTCGTATCCGTGCCTCAAAAGGAAAGCAAAAAAAAAACAAAAAAAAAAACACAACTACCTTTGAGCACAAAGGATAAGAGAGGAGAGAGACGAGAGGAATAGAGAAGAGATGAGAGATGAGAGAATGAATGGAAGAGAAGAGGGGTGAGAAGAGATTGTAGAAGAGAGGAGGGATGGGAGAAAAGACAAGAGGCAAGAGAACAGACGGGAAGAGGGGAAGAGATGGGAGAGTAGAGGAGAGGAGATGAGAAGGGAGAGTGAATTATTACATAAGGTGTCAACTTGATGACTACCCCCCAGACCCCCCTCCTAAAAAAATAAAAACAGCACATCAGCAGGGGTGTGTGGATAAATCATTAGACATGTTGCGTCAGGGAAAGGCACCTCTTTCCTATCCAGTCCCCCCTCCTTTTGATCCATATTTCATGACCCACCACACCACCTCTTCTGGTACACAACAACCCACCACCACAAACAGAGTACTGCCGCCACCTTCATGTTGAGAACACTCCCTCGTCCTGGCTGTATCCGCTTTGAATCATTATGGCTGTAAATCACCGCTCGACTTTATGAACCAGTCAATAAATGGAGGTGTCAACATGTTTGCCGTCGCTGCCGAGATGTGTCCCAGCCAGCTGGTTTTCTGCAGCCTGGGCCAGGCACTGTCATGCGGCCAGCGCAACGCATGTCTCTGTCTGCTTTATCATGTTATTCTCGAAGCAAGGAAGATGGATGGATGTAGGGCCGCAACGATTAGTCAATTCATCGATAAGTTGATTCATCGATAAGTCAATCGACGGAAAATTAATCAAATACATTTTTTAGAATCGATTGATCGTTAAGGTCATTTATCAAGTACAAATACCAAACATTTGCTGCTTGATTCTTCAGAAATTCAAATGTTTGCTTCATGGATCATTATAAAATGAATACTTTAGTTTTTCTTGGCTGCTTGTCAAATAAAGCAAGTCAATGTAAGACATCACTTTGGACTCTGGTAACTTGTGATGGCATTTGCTATTATTTATGACATTTTTCAGACTAAATGATGAATCGATGAATCAAAAAAATGATCATAAGATTAATTGACTATGAAAATAATCGTCCGTTGCAGCCCTAGATGGATGATTGATGAGATGTCGGTTTTGAGGGTTGCGGCCAGACCCTCGTGAAAATGCAGACAGCTCGGCCAGCTCTACCGTCAGCGCACAGACCCTCGGCCATCCAGGGCACACATGGTCCTGTTGAACATGGACGGGTGTGTTCCCAGGTTTTCAAACTACTGACCACAATCAAGAAAACCCATGTACATCGACAACACTAAAAACCAATCAGCTCTCCTACTTTCATTCCGCGAACTAATGAGTACTGTACATGCACCCGACAGTAATCTAAGTGAACTCACGGTGGATACGTGCAGAGAGAGCCACAGATGCAAAGTGGCACTGAGCTGCCACATATTTTTTTTAGGCTAATCCCCAGAGTTAAAGAGAAGAGGAAGCTCACGCCCGACACCGCCTTCAACTCCTTTTTCCAGTTTGTCATTCCGCACTTCAAAGTGTACGAGATGAAATCCTCCAAGGTATTATAAGAGCAGTGGTATGGCAGCACATCGCTAACCTCCCTCCCCACTAACGTCTAAAAGTGACATCTGAAAACACAGTCCCTTCAGTCTTGTTTTAAAGTCCCCGTAGCCTTCAATCTTCAAGGGCCCTAACGTTCCTCAGAGGAAACGCCGTCCCTCAAGTTAGTTTGGATGGATGAAAAGATCATGGATCTCTGTGCAGCGATGGCATGGCCTACACCGTCATGTTAAATGGCAGCAAATAAGCGTGTCCTTTAAGAATGGTTTGCGGAAAATAGCGGCACACCAGCGAGCTTGTTAACAGAGGTTCTAAGGGTGCGTCTAAACTGTGTGTGTAAATAAATATATGCACTCTCCAGGGACCGAAACATCATTTAACCACATGTGCCTCGTGCTGTGAGCCATCTTGAGCTGTCTAACTGATGAGCATCATAAATACACCAGTTAGCTTAACCTCCAGGGGTTTAGTCAAGGAAAGGCTTGTGGGTAAATCTCAGAGAAACACCTGATGGTACCAGACACATCTGGCAGGGCGTCCTAATGACTGGAAGATTAAAAGAGAAGGGAATGCATTACGGATCGGGGCTGCTAAAATATGCCAGGTTTATATCTACATCGCAAAGGTCGATAAGTAGTGGTTGTTGGTTGGTTGCCTTTAAAAAAAAAAGTTTTTTAATGATTACAATTGTTGATTTTGAAAAGAGTTTGTCACTCAATGCTCGCTGAGAACTTGCTCAAGCCAAAATATAACAGTCAATGTGAAGAGGTTCAGTGAGAAAGCTCTATAACAATTAAGACTCAATTTCGCCACAGCAAGCCTACCTAGGGCTGATATGAAGATCATATATTGTACTGCAATTGTACTGCAAGTCATTAATATCACAAAATCTATCGAGATGATCGTAATGAAATAGTTTATTCCGAGCCCATACACCAACAGCAAGCTAATGTATTTAGCATTTCAATTTCTCCTAAGGCCATCAAACATACCAACACATAACCGCGTTACCAATTTACTCGGAGAGAAAGAAAATTACGGCTGGGGTTATTTCTTCGCTAGCGGTTGATTAATCACTATTAGAAAAACTACTAAAACTCCTACTACAGTCTTCCACACCATCCACACTCCCATTGGGCCAACTGCCAAACCGCCACTGCTTTAGGGCTTCAGGGCAGTCAACGACCCCGATCCTAAAAAAGGTATATCAGTGTACCTTATTTAAAAGCGGAAGCTTTTCAATAAGATACACCGATATACCTTTTTTCAAGTGTAACCAGCACGGTACAGAGGACGGTACCGTTACTATAACTGCAGGAATCACTTTTTTCGCTGCTCTGTGAGCGTGTTTGTATGCGTGTGTATGCGTGTGTATGCGTGTGCCGTCCCACGCAAAGCGCGTGCGTGTCTGTGTGTGCGTACAGGAGTGAATGATAGACAGAAAGATAGGAGGAAATAGATCGAGTGGGGGTGAGAATGGTGGTGAGAAGGAGGAGGAGCAGTAGTGAGGAGGGGCAGTGGTGATGAGGAGCATTGAGGAGGAGCAGGGGTGTGGAGGAGCAGTGAGGAGAAGTAGTGGCGAGGAGGAGGAGCAGCTGCAGGAGAACAGCCAGTTCTGGATGCTCCCCGAGGTGACCCTAGTGTTGTTCATGCTACGCCGCCCTGGAAACTTATTTTCTGTCGGAAATAGTCACAATCCCTTTGGCACATCTCTTTCAATCTGCTCTTTTTCATTCTCTCTCTTTCTTGCTTTCATTTTGTGTTTTTTCTTCTTCCTTTTTTTCCTTTGTGGTGCCGCTTTTCTTCATCCTCCTTGCACACTGTAACCCAGACTACCATGGGAGGCTGGCAGAGCCGGGGAGAGAGATGTGGCAGAGCGTTGGCAGAGGGAAGCGTGAGAGTCCCAGAGGCAATGAGCGAGTGAGGGAGCCTTATAGAGAGAGAGAGAGAGAGAGAGAGAGAGAGAGAGAGAGAGAGAGAGAGAGAGAGAGAGAGAGAGAGAGAGAGAAGGGAAAGGGAGACGGATTCTGGCTGAGCTAAGCCCCTAATCACAGTCTGCTCTGCATGACGGACTTAAGACCACTCTATTTAAATCCTACCTACCTCTTTAGTCCAAAAAAGTGGAAAATACATACTTCCCGGTAAGCGCCTTGGTTGAGACACACACAAGATGCACACGCATGTACTTCAATGAGCATGCACGCACTCACACAATCATTCCTTTATACACATATCTGCACAAATTCAAAACACACACACACACACCACCTCACACCCAAAAAGACATGCATGTACAATGAGCATGCACACAGAGATGTGAAGACACAGACAGACACACACTCACACACACATGCCCCTTTGTCATTAGGTTTGACGTCATAACGGAGCCCACACATTCAGCTCGCGTGCTACGATGGTCACATTAACACAGGCTCTAATGTTCCAGGAGAGAGAGGGTGGGGACACAGTGACCGATTGGGCTAGGTTAAAGGCAGGTGCTCCTTCTGTTCTGGGGGTACAGAATATCTGGTGACTACATACACTGAGACAGACAGGAGAAAGAGACAAACAGGAGAGAGCGAGGGAGAGAAAGAGAGAGAGATACAGACAGAGTGAAAGAGAGGGAGATCGACCCACCGGCTTCAACTACATCAGCAGATATGCCGTGGTTTCCATCTAGAAGCAGCAGACCCAGTGCAAGGCTCCGGAAAGAAAGTAAAGATCTTATGGGATAACAGCTATATGTGTGTGTGTTGTGTGGGGGACACAACACACACACACACAAATAATCATAACCCATCTGGCAGAGTTCAAGAGGAGTAGGGATTTGTGTGCAGGTTGACTCGTTGACTCCAACCCTCCCACCATCCTTCATCCTCTGCTAGCATGGCTGCTAGACAGCGGGCTCGTACGTAGGTGTGTAATCTAATCTCAGAACATTGATTTATGCCTGGGTATCCCGTCACCATTAAGCTAATTGCATGAGCACTTCATAACATCCTTCCTGGGTGCCGGTGGTAATTCAGCTCTTCTCGCCTACCCACCTACCACTCGCTGGCAGCCGACCATAACCGCATTATGGCTGAAAATGTCGTTGGAAATATCATCTTTCAGCCATTGCGGATTGATTTTATGCCCGTTTCACCAAATCCATAAACCTTGTTAGTCTGTCTCTCGCCGGCGATGGTCATTTGATCCATGGGAGTTTTAACAGGCTTATCGACTCACATTCTTTAGCCAGGCATCGCAGGAGGAGAGGCTTGCATGTCATCTAGTAATAGTCTCACCATCTGGATATTTTAGAATATATTTTAGAAAATATTTTTACATATTTTTGATATTTTTTGTCAGGCCCCCCCCTTTTGTAAAAAATAAGTAATGCCGGTTCAAAAAATATAACCATTCAATTCCCCCTTCCATCCCATCTCCCTGCGGCCCCCCTGCAGTACCCCTGTGCCTTCCCACTTTAGGAAACACTGTTTCAGAGCATGCAGTGGTGGATGCCCGGGCCACTGTACTGTATGTTTAGCTTCTGGGGCAGGCCTACTGAGCTTTGATTGCCTTCAATGGGAAATGGCAGTGTTAAATGGTGCGTGGTTAATCGTCATTAAAAATCCCCCAGGGCAGTTGGCTTCAAAGGCAGGAATGGAAAGTTCATGTTGCAGGTGTGAGCTCCGTTTGACGCTGAGAAATGGTATTTATTCTGTCTGTATTTATTTATTCTGAATTTCTCCCTCGTCATTGCTGATTTGTTGTTTGTAAAGTAGATTTGCGACACCTCATCACAGTTCTCATTACACCAGGATTATGTTAAACTTGGAATTGATGAAGCCAGAAAATTCCAAAAATAACAAAAAAAATACAATAAAAAAATAAACCCCCACGGCTCGTGGTTGTAATGGTGCACTCACCTTCCTGTCAGGTGATTTGGTGGCAAAGACTGGCATCCGACACGCTAGCAATGGGCAGCCAGAGGAAGCCATGGGTTTGCCTTCGTCCTCCCCGCAGAACCAGCCGAGAGTATTTTCCTCTCCTAAGGTTTTCAGAGAGAAGGGAGAAAGAAGAACAGCCCTTTAATCGTTTTTTATCAAGGACCTTCAGAAGACATTTCCGCTCCATTAGTAGAAAACTGGGAAAACCTGCAGGACGAAATGAGCCAGCCATTTACATCGAGTGAGTTTAGCACTGTCACTAAACTGTTTAGCAGTAGAGCTAAACTGTTTAGTCCTATAGCTTGACAGCCTACAGCTAAACAGTTATGCTATAGGGCTCGACAGTTTAGCACAATATCTAAGGTTTAGCACTATAGATAAACTAACAATTTAGCACTGTAGCTTTATAATTAAACATGGCATAACAGTTTAGTTAGTACTATAGCTAACAAGACTAGAGTTAAACATTGGCATGGTACAATAGTTAAACAGTGTAGGATTTGAGGCAAGTCCACCACCTTATCTGCTACACTAGCCTGAGCCTCAGAGGATGCTTATGCCTTTGATGTCAGGGCCCCATTATTCTCACATAGACATAATCTTAAAAGCTTCTGAAAAGTCGGAAAAAACTTCATCATTCAACTTTTATTTTTGGATAACAGACTTGACTTTGAAGAAAATCACTTGCACTAATTGATTGTATGTATTCAAGTCTCACTCTCTGCTAGCCTACTTTCGTGTTGAAACTTCAATACTCTTTGAAGGTGAATTGCATCGAATACACAAGAGTTGTACTATTCGGGGCCTTTTTGAGTTGCATGTCAACCCATTGGCTCACAACACAATAGAACTAATGTAAATAAACAAAACATGCAACACAAAAGCAAACAAGGAAACAAACCAGACAGAGTGCCCTCCCTGCCACAGCAGAGCCAAGCTGTACAGGTCTCTCATTAGCTGAGGTGGTGAAACGCGACCGACTTCCTCCAATATAAGTATGTGAATGGTGTGAATTAGCATGAGTGCGTCAAGACCTGCCAGAGGCTGGTTCCCTGGTGAGGGAGGCATAGCCCCGGCACTGTGAACACAAGGTCTCGATGGTGATTAGACCCCTGTTCTTAATCAACACCAAAAGTGGTTCCCAGCAGGAACAAAAGTGAGAACGACAGGATCCAAAGCTGCTAAAGATAAATTCACCTCGATAAAGGTTGAATTTGGCCCTTGCCATTAGGTGCATATTTCCGCCCAAGTGTTATATAATTCACACTTCAAACCATTTCCGTAGCTAAACCCCAGAAGAGGAGTTGTGAATATCTGCCAAAATGTTAGTGAGTGCCACTACTAGCCATTAAATACGACAGAGTTTATCTAGCTATGAAGTTGCATATAACAGTTGTCATTTGCGAGTTCAAGAACCTAAATCTGCCACTCAATCGAATATCTTCAAATAGCTTATTTTTTACTTCATTTATGAATGTATGGGTCTTTTTAACACAAAATAGGCCAGACACATACACCTACAGTTTGTTTTATTTAAGTACTTTTTCAGAACCAGAGTGCCCTGATTTAATTTGAAAAGTGCCCAGACAGCATAGCTTGTTTGACGTGTCCTGCTGTATGTTGCTGTTTCAGTGGCAGTTACAGTACATGGCCAACCTAAGGGCCAATTAAAGCAGCTTGGACAGACGAGTAAGCTGGAGCCAGCTTTTCTTAAATACGTTGAGGGCTTCGCCCCATAAATTGAAATGTTTTGTTTTTGCTGGATGTCAAGTCCTTAAAAGGTCCATCTACTGAACTGTTGAACAGACCAACACACCCATTACTTATATTTGTTGCTTCAGCAACAAATATAATCGTAATGTAATGTGGTTGAGTGAGGAAAATCGTTTTTTTTTGTTTACGCCCCCCAAATTGCTGTAATCAAAAGATTGTGCCGATGTTTCTGAATGCACAGCATGTTGGCATACCAGCACCACTGCCTCTCAGTGGCAAAAAACCTTGAGACCTCCTGCAGCTACCTCGAAGGCTAAGAGAATATCTAATCATAAAGTTTTACACAGTTGAGTCTGTCAGTCCTATTTACAACCCCCTCAAGCGGCGTTGTATATTACCGTGTTTTGTGGGAGGAGGTCACCCGCTCCGAGCTGGCGTTCTCTCAGAGAATCCTCGCCAAGATGCAAACAAAAAGGTGTGAGGTCACTTATTAAAAGACTTTAATTATTGGCTTATTGTCAAGGAGCGCCACGGGTGGGCCAGCAGGTCTAATGCTTTGCTTTTCTACACCCAAGTAATCAGCAACTTTCTGCTAATAATTACTAGATTAGCATAAATAACCCTGCTGAAGGCGAGGAGAGATGAAAATGGTTGATATCTGAAGTTTTACATTTTTGATGATTGTTCTGAAAAGTAGAGAGAGGTTGAAAGAGAAGGAGATGGAGGTTAAGAGAGGATGGGGCGGGGGGGTTGTGGAGAGACTCAAATTGGCCTTAACCTTCAGCCCGGCCGATGTAATAATGATGATGAATTATTACTTTGGCCAATTATATTAGGTAAAGAAAGATAAGCAAAGAAGCAACATCAGCCATTAATGAGAGACAGACCATCCACCTCAACACAAGTGCCCTCAGACGAACAACTTATACACACGTATTTATATTAAAACCCACACACATATAAATTCAAACACACATACTTGCACACACACCAACACATATCGCACCTACCTACCTCAAGGAGGGACAGAAAATCACACATATACAGACACATACTCGCGAGCACTTAAGGTCAAAACTCTCAATTTGTCAATTTGTACAACACTTAATCAGAGCTCCTTGGTCAAAGGTTAGCATAGTGTATTTAAGAGAGGAAATTAAGCGTAAACCATTAGTCACACCAGAAAACCGCTCTGTAAAAATGCAGTGGCAAATAGTGACTGTAGAAAAGGTAAGACGTTTAAGAGATTAACCTCCCAGAACAGCCAAAACAGCCAAAAAGACGTGAGGCCGAGTGTGTGTTCACCACCGCGGGTTTACAACTGCGGTACAATTAAAAAATCAAGAAGACGCGAGAAGAGTTACAACTCCATTTGTGATCATGTCACATGGGATGCTTATTAAACCGTTGCTATTATTAGCCAGGCTCCAGGCAGGTGTGGACCAGGTGGGGGCCAGGTGGGGGAGTCAATCCCATCTTTCGATGCTCGATTCCAGTTACAGTTACTGAATGAGGACGGTGATGGTGGGGGGGTGCACGGGGTGGAATACTAACGAGCCAGGAGCACGGGCCTATCACTTTCACTATTCCTCGCATGCTTGTGTTTCAAGTCCTCTGCTGATGAAGATTAATTTGCGCAGTGTGACGCTCCATCAAGCCCCAGAGACACAAAGGGCAAAGATATGGACTAATTAAATACGTTGGCGCAATTGATATTTCCCATGGATCAATGGGGTGGGGGTGGGTGAGTGTGAGATCTGTTAATTAAATCTATGATAATGTTTACTCATCATAAACATCTCTGGTGTTTGAACACAGCCACATAATCTGTCTGCTGTGTCAGAGAAGAGTATTTTCTTTCGGGGCAAGGAAGGAAGAGAGAGCCAACATGAAAGTGGAGCATCCTTAAGCTTCAGTTGATGTCTTTAATTTTCCTCATGTATGTGGTCGCGTGCGGTCTTACATCCACGCCGGTAGGCCGAGTCATGCTGCTGACGCACGTGTTAAGATCACCATGGCAACGCACCGCAAAACCAAAGGTTTCCTTCGGCTTCGCGAGAGGTCTTCGGTCAAAGCCAATCAGAGAGAGGGACGATCAGCAGGGCACCTTGCACACTGTAGATAACTATATGGCACACCTATCACACACTGGATCAGGTGGGGGGGGGGGGGGGGGGGGGGGTTGGCTATTGACTCATGTATGCAGGGAGTAGGCAGAGACTGGCACACTTTGAGGTGTGACCACATGATCTAGCTCACATGCCCTGGACCCCCCCACCCAAAACCCCCTGCTCTGGACGACCCCTTGCCCCTCTGCCCTTGCATCTGGCACTGTAGAGACAATGATTGTTCCTCTCAACACACACACACACCAATTGTTTTGATCAGTTAAAAATGGGAATAGATGTAAGGAAATGCTTTCTGCATCTTGCACGCACACACACAATTAACTGTCTTGAGCAGAAAGGCTTTCTGGCACACACACACACACACACACACACACACACACACACACACACACACACACACACACACACACACACACACACACACACACACACACACACACACACACACACAGTTCTCCACCCATCCTATTATGTCCCCTTAATTTCTTCCTCTTGCCACCGTCTCACACAATACCACAGGGGGACCCGGAGTGATTTGGACAGCGGCTCCATCGCCCTGTGAGGGCGATCAAGATGTGTGCCGCCGTAACTCCATCTGATAGAGCGGGGACTGCCTCCACGGTCGGAAGCAATTAATTCTGCCACCAGAAAGCCCATTAATTAGGACGTGCTCCTGGCTCTGCCATGATGAAGATCCTCCAGGACCAGAGGGAGGAGGACGGGGGAGCGCTCTCGGAGAAGTATAAAAGATGCAGTGCCACACACCACAGCTCCCAGCAGCTTATTAATGAAGCCCGGGGCTCACCGCGACGCCACAACTGGAGACCGCCTCTCTCTTCCTAAAGACCCCCCTCCACTACTGGACCACCGGAGGCCGCAAAATGACAGATGCGGTCCCGTGAAGATAAGCCTTATTGGGCTCGGCTCTCCAGTTCCATCACCTGAGTAGGGCAGACCTGACATCCAAGATGGACTACCTTGATTCAATGCGATTCGATGTAGAAAGCTTCATTTATACGGTAGTTTCCGTAGGATACGGACAATGTGCAGGTCTGTACAGCACAGCTGTGTGTTCATGTCCATCGCTCACTTCTGGAAAGGGGGTGGATTGAGGACAGAGCATCGCATGGGGAATATTTGCATGTGTCCCCTGCATAGTATGTATCGCATTTAAGCTTCAAATTAGGTACATGACATGCGCTTAACACTGACCCTAACGGATGCACAGAGAGAGACAAGACAGATGCATGTATAGAGTCATAGATGGATAGATACAATAGCTAGATAGCCAGGCAGACAGAGATGTAGAGATACATAGCTTACAGATGCAACCAAACCAACACAACAGTTTCCTCTACAGAGTGAACAGGATAAACACTGTGGTCACATGGAGAGGAGAATGGGTCTCGGGAGGGCAACGGGCCTCTGCGATGTTATCATCACTCAGCCAATCGCCCATGACAACTTTCACAATCCTCAACACTGTCCACTCTGGGACACTCGGGAGCCGGGCGGCCATTTTGAACTAAACGAGGCCACAGATCGCTGACTTCAAAATGCTGATTCAACTGCGGCTCTCCCTAGGGTGGGGGCCGGGGCATCACCCACCCCCCATCCCCATTGCCGGTCTACAGTGACAGGAGAGAGGGAGAGAGGGGTGGCCTCGCAAGTAGCAGGCCATCCGTGAAATTGAATCAACAACTCCCTTATTGTAATTACATTTGGTTAAATGGGAAGGCAAAGTGTGGGTGTAATGCAATTAACATGTAATTGTCATCCGGCCCAGGTTGGGGCTGATCTATTTCTCCCTGGGGAGAGACGCTTGGCCACGTTTCTCTGGGTTTAAATGAACCATGAGATGGGTCAAATGAGTGTCTCAGTGAGCCATGAGGTGAGCCACAAGTTGGCCACTCAATAGGAGCATTTCTACTAATATTTGCCTAGAGCGTCCCTTCAGAACGGCCAAGTATGTCTTTACTGCCGTCCTCTTTTTTTGTCGTGAGACAAAGACCCATTTATTCCAACAAATGGCTCCCCATTAAACATGTTGATGCGGGGGGGGGGGGGGGGGGGGGGGGGGTTGACGCTGAAATACACACAGGCAAGCATAACGTAAGGGTTGACGGTCTGGTATTTCATATTTTGAGTGACAGATTTACAGCTGCCAAAAATGAAGTGGCAATATTACCATGCTTTAAATTTAGCCAGGAGTAGAATTTCTTGAGCCACATTAGCATGCATTTAGCTTGTAAAAGCCAATTGCCACATGGTCTGGCTTCACACCTGGTTGCTTTCTGTTGGAGTGTGCTGGGGCCCTTGAGGTGTCTCACTAAAGAACACCTTCAGCTTTTTTGTGAACATTTAATGACACGAGGAACTCAGCCGTGGTACCAGCTTGTAGTCAGAGTCTGTGCCAACTCCTTAGCTTACCGTGGACGGAACGGAAAAGACACACACATGAGAAGGAGTGGAGTGCTTGTAGCAAAGCCCCTACCTATAGAGGTGGTGCTCTGGCCAACGACAAGGGACTGGTTGTGTTGGTGGGCATGTGGAGATAGGAAGGATTGGAGGATCCAGCGAAAAAAAGCCAAAGCGCTCCAAGATAATTCTGTAGACTAAAAGCCTATTTTTTAGGGAGTGGTAATGTGATTTTAGGAGCCAGGGACCACATACGTTGCATCTTCTATTAACAATAACAATAACTTATCAAACAATGTATTTTCGATTTAAATAAGTGTTAGCATTTAAGATATATAAAACACTTCAATCAGGTCAGCTCCCATTTTAGATTTTAGTTGAGTAATATCCGCTCAGCTACTGTCCGCCAAGGAATCGGCTTAATAGAAGTGGGCTTGGCTTGGAGGGAGCGCATGGACTGGTCTGAGCTGAGTATGATGACACCTCACAAGGCCCCCTTTGGAGATTCTCAAGAAAACAGGAAGTGGGCGGGGCTAGGGGAGGTCACTCAATCAGTATGATAAACCTTTCAGGATCATTTTTTTGCAAATCTAGTTCACGTTCAAGTTCAAGTCTTTTACTGTCAGATGCACAGAACAACGGACTGGGCACTGAAATTACTAAGTAAAACTACCAATTTAGGGCATAATATACTAGAAAGATAAAAAATGCTTGACAGAAATATATATATATATATATATATATATATATATATATATATATATATATATATATATATAAAGATAACTACTAGAAAGCAATAAGTATATTACAGGGTAATAGTATAACAAAATAAAATAAAACCAATTATATACAAAATTCAAAATCCAATTGCATGCAAATCCAGTTATGTGCAAAAGTCAATGTTATACGCAATTATTAGGTATTCAATTATTTAGGTTAATAAGGTTATCAAGTGACATTTCAATGTAAGAAATCACAGACTGTTGAGAAGCCTGATGGCTCTAGGGTAGAAACGGTCCTTCAGTCTGCAGGTACGAGACTGGATGCTCCGGTATCGCCTGCCAGATGGCAACAAAGTGAAAAGTTTATGTGCCGGGTGGTGGGAGTCCTCAATAATCCTGAGAGCTTTCCTGAGGCAGCGTGTGTGGTAGGTGTCCTGTAGGGCTGGGAGCTCTCTGCCATTGATGTGTTTTGCAGTGCTGACAACACTGCGTAAGACCTTACGATCTTTCTCTGTGTAGCTCCCGCACCACACTGTGATGCAGCCAGTCAGAATGCTCTCAATAGTGCACCACTAAAAGTTTGTGAGAATGACTGGGTTGATTGGGTCCATACCACCACAACATCATCAGTCTCCTCAGGAAGAAGAGACATTTCCGAGCTGATTTGCCCCCCTTGTCTGTGTGGGCAGACTAGCTAAAGTCATCGTTGATGTGCACCCCAAAGAACCTGAAGCAGCTGACCCTTTCCACCACAGTTCAAGTTGATGTGTAGGGGTGCATGCTACCTCTCCTATAGCCTCCTGCAGTCCACAATCATCTACTTTGTCTGTTGAGCGAGAGATGGTCGTCTTGACACCATGCTTTCAGGGTAGCAACCTCCAACGACCATTGTGGGCCTCATCACTGTCAGCGATAAGTCAGCCTATAGAGTATAGGCTGACTTATCGCTGACAGTGATGAGGCCCACAATGGTCGTGTCGTCCATTAGCATGAATGGGTTTTTGATTTGATGTGGGCTGTGTATAGATTAATACTCGAGTATGGGTGTGAAGATGAGTGTTGATGGTATTCGTCAAAGAACATCTATGGCTAAGAGTAGTCTGTTCCACCGCACGTGAGTTTATTACTTGTATAGCATACATACCGTCTGCTCTCTCTCTCTGGTCTAGACAGGTAGACGGACATACAGAAAGACCCAGTGATTGCAGCATTGGTAATTAGTAAACAAAGAATACAAGAGAGGAACATGGGCAAGGATTTTGTTTTCTTCCAAAAATTGTATCAAATAAAAATATATTAAAATTGGCCTCTGGGCAATATTCAATCAAGGTTGATTCAATAATTGGATAACTAGAGAAAGAAACTGGAGAGAGGACACACATGGACGCTTCCTGACCATTCTGACACATAATGTCTGCCCTGGTCCTGTGGATCCCTCCTAAAGACAACATGAGATGTGCCACTGCCACATGGAGAGAAATACACTTCTCACCTCATCTAATTTCCTCTCTGACACACCCTCTTTCCACGACAGTACCCAGCGAGACGGTCTGCGGTGATGATGGACAATTCTAACCACAAACAAGATTGACAGCACCGTTGGGGGGGTAATTAGTCATCAACTAATTACACTACCACATATGAGATCCTGAGGGATCAATACACATACGCTTAGCCTTTCTATCCTGTTTTACTTTGACATGTGTCTTATATAATCCGTCACATTAGGAACAGCTAGAAAGTCTCTTCACCCCGTCTTAAAAAAGTGGCGGGAACAGCATCTCTGGTGATTTTGTTACACACTTGTAAGAGATTTTTAATGAGGCTCTTTCCTGGTTAGAAAAAAGTCAAATAAAATAAAAATGGCTGCATTCCCTCCATGAGCCCTCTTTTGATGACTAAAACATCAGGGATGACATCCACCTTCCTCCCATCGCCTTTGGCGTGGCGCCCAAGGAACGACTCTTTGTAGCGTCGACCATGTTCGCACGGCGTCCGTACGAGGGGAGGGGCGTGTGGCGGCGTGTGTGGGGCGGCTGCAAGGGTGTGCACGCTTCATTATCAGCCACCCTGCCGCCTGGCTGATAAAGTTGCAAACAACAAAGCGAATCGGGGTGTGCAACAGGGATTATTCTGCTCGGTTGGATGAAGTCAAAGAAGTCGCAGCGACAAGTAGATGTGCAATTCATGTGGTTTGATACGAATTCAGGTGGAGCCAGGCTCAAGAAAGGAGAGCAAGACTGCACAACGTCCCATCCGACACAAGGTTT
Organism: Merluccius polli; assembly: GCA_030340625.1. Lineage (NCBI taxonomy): Eukaryota > Metazoa > Chordata > Actinopteri > Gadiformes > Merlucciidae > Merluccius > Merluccius polli. The sequence continues at coordinate 36,539 of JAOPHQ010004336.1, forward strand.
ATTTATACTTGACACACAAATGTTGTACCAGCTTGTGGTGGAGCTTATTGAATGAATGATGGTGAAGTGAACGGAAGTCAACTAGCTTGAAGTGAAGAAGACGAATGGCGGACAGCGGGGGAAAGCAAATCAGGGCGGCACCGTCATTTTTTAAGTCGAAAAGTCTGGGCCCACTTTGGCTTTCACAACAGCACTGACAGGATAAACAAAAATCGATAAATCGATCTGTTGTCAAATTCTGTGAAACTGACACCACACCGCAGTAAATAAATGAATAATTCCTGCTTTTTGCCTTTTTAGGGATATTTTTTCTTTCTCAGTCACACAGATTTCATGACGTATCGTAGAGGAATTGTCTAGCAATGTATCGAGTGTCGCAGAATCGCTGTATCGTGATACCATCGTTATCGTGGGCAACGTATCGTGATAGTATTGAATCGTGAGTTACTCTGCAATTCCCACCCCTACTGGAACCTAACACGCGTCTTTCATTATGTCCTATGTAATGCATTCCGTGTAAAACCTTACTATAGACTATAACCTTACCTTGACGTCTGTCACGAGCTGACCTCCTATAACATGACTCTCAGAGAAAGAAACACTACCACACACTGAACCGCACACAGACACACCGAATGAAACACAGACACAGATGTATCATTATTAGAATAGTATATTTGAATATATTGTTATCCTATATAAAACCACCTGTCAGGGTGGAAGGCGCGCTCCACTGATCCAAACCCCTTTGCTCAGCCTGCAGCTCGTTGCTGACACACACACACACACACACACACACATATATATATATATATATATATATATATATATATATATATATATATTAGGGATGTCCGATATTGGCTTTTTTCACGATAACCGATAAACGATATTGTTCAACTCTTAATTTCCGATACCGATATATGCGGAAACTTATGAAATAATTCCAAACTTTGAAATAATTCCAAACCACCGACATAAGCAGCACAACTAGCATCCCACTACACGGCCGCACATGCCCAGGCTTGTTATTGAGACGGCGGGGCGCGTTTGATGATGTCATCAAACCACGTCCTCACTTGAAACATAACAGATGTCTGAAATTATTCCAAACAAAGTGTTTATTTATTTCACACTGTCTTTGTACTAACAGAAAATGGTCACTTGCATTCGACTCAGGACAATTAGAGCTTTCCAACAAGGTATAACATGCCATAGGCCACTTTAGTCATTTTGAGCTTTTTTAAAAACCGATACCGATATTTTCCGATATTGATTTTTTATGCCAATATCGGCCTGATAATATCGGTGGGCCAATAATATCGGACATCCCTAATATATATATATATATATATATATATATATATATATATATATATATATATATATATATAAAATGAGCCGCACACGGTGATTCTCTCTCTCTCTCTCTCTCCCCCCCCCCCCCCCCCCCCCCCCCCCCCCACACACACACACACACACTTTTGGCTCTACTGGAAAGCCAACAGATGTAGCCCAGCCAAGATCCTCTCTCACATCCCTATACCCCCCGACCCCGCCCGCCCCTCCTGCTGTGCAAACCATGTCCTGCCATCCAAGAGGAGAGGAGGCATCCTGAGCATAATACTGAGGAGGGACAGATAAACTGCAGGGGTCTGAAAGAGAGAGAGAGAGACAGACAGACAGACAGACAGACAGAGCAACAGAGACAGAAGGAGAGGGAAGCCGGGTAGATACACTCCACAGCATGACTGTGTGGATCTCAGCTGGGAAGGAGAGAGCGATAGCGAGCGAGAGAGATTGAGAGTGCGCGAGAGAGAGAGAGAGATCATTGATCATGGTCCCTGTGTTGTCCCTGGGTATCCTTTGGAAAACATCAACAATAGTAAATCTGGCCGCTCATGTGAGGACAGCGTTTCATCGGACGGCGTTTAAAGTGCTTCCAGTGATGTCCTGCGAGGGCTGCATCACCAAGGTGTGTGTAGGAACTGAGAGCGAGAGAGCGAGAGAGAGAGAGAGAGAGAGAGAGAGAGAGAGCGAGAGCGAGAGACAGACACACAGACAGACTCTAGGGGACCCAGCGCAGAGACTAGCGGTCCAGGCTTACTCAGCTAGAGTAAGTGCACACACCACAAACCTGTGTGTGTGTAGGACTGGGACAATGGACATTTTTTTGTGAGTGTGAGCATTGCATTTCATGCAATTACATCACTGTGCGTGTGTGTGTGTGTACTCACGTAATCCGATCTTAGCCAGGTGCAGTCGGTTGACCCAGGAGATCTTACTGAGGGGGCTTGGAGTGTTGAAAACGACCATGAAACTCACAGGACGTCCTGACCTGAACACACACACACACACACACACACACACACACACACACACACACTTCAGTATTGACGAATTCAAGTTCACTTCAAAGTGAAAAGCAATTGCTGCTGGGAAACAACATACAGACAACAGACAAAGAAAAAATGCAAAAGTAGTTTCATAACTTAGGACAATGGACAGCAACCCATATTAAACACAAACAAATAATAAAAAATGAATATGAATAACAAAAAATGTTAAAAAGGAATTCATTGCTTTTAAGAGCACAATGTACACAAACCCCACTGCATTCTTTATGCTGATTAATAAAAGAAAGCCACGGTCAAAGTGTTGGGCATTATAACCTAGTCATTCTGAAATTAATTCTTATAACAATGCAAGCGTTATCTATAAGGTATGAAGTGAAAATGATAAATAAAAAGGTGTACAATAAGAAATATAAGGCCTGCTAGATAAAATATGGCTTTTACCTAGCACAGGGGTTCTCAACCTTTTTCAGGCTGGGCCCCCCCAAAACTGGTTCATTGCAGTCGGGCCCAATAGTAATGCGCGCAATAGTAACACACCGACGGGGGGGTGGGGGGGAGGGGGGGGGGGGGGAGGGCGACGGGGGTGCACGCAATAGTAACACACCGACGGGGGGGTGGGGGGGGAGGGGGGGGGGGGGGGGGGGCGACGGGGGGTGCGCGCAATAGTAACACACCGACGGGGGGGGTGGGGCAGGCGGTGCGCGCAATAGTAACACACCGCCAGGGCCGGACTAACGCACAGGCTAGATATGGCTGCAGCCTAGGGGCCCCACGTGTGCCAGTCTGCCAGGGGGCCCCCGATTGGCCGAATCGGGGGGCCCCCGATTGGCCGAATCGGGGGCCCCCCGATCCGGTAGCCCCCCGATCCGCTAGCGCCTCGATCCGCTCGCCCCTCCCGCTCAAGAAAAATCTCCGCTAGCCCCCCCCCCCCCCGCTCAACAAAAATCTCCGCTAGCCCCCCCCCTCCGCTCAACAAAAATCTTCGCTAGCACACCGCGGACCTACGACCGGCAGGGGGGGGGGGGGGGTGCGCGCAATAGTAACACACCGCGGACCTACGACCGGCGGGGGGGGGGGGTGCGCGCAATAGTAACACACCGCGGACCTACGGCCGACGGGGGGGGGGGGGGGGGGGGGGGCGCACACGATTGTAACACTCCGGCCGATGGCGGGGGGGGGGGGGGGGGTGGTGCGCGCAATAGTAACACACCGCGGACCTACGACCGGCGGGGGGGGCGCGGTGTGTTATTATTGCACTCTCAAAAAGGAGGACAAATACGGACAGGGCAGGGCTTTGAAAAATCGGACAGTCCGGCCTAAAGCTGGGCGCGTATTTGTCCTCCTTTCTGAACCCGCGCCCCCCCGGGAGAGTGTCCGCGCCCCACCGGTTGAGAACCACTGACCTAGCAGTTGAAACAGTTCACAGAAAGGGAGAACATGTTTCTCTAATGCATTGCAATGGTTTTTGAGTTGAATGAGTATTCCAAGCATTTGCAGATGTTCAAAATGACACACTTCAATGGCAGGCATAATTAAACTGGCTAAGTAGTGTTTTACCCATGTAGTTTTTCATTTTTTTCATAATGCAACTGCTTTTGAGTAAAGATAAATATGCTGTATTGATGGTTGTCCTTGGGAAAGTGTTTCTCTTCACAGCGTGAACGTTTGACGGTATAAGAACTAGGCGCTGGTTACATCTCTAGGTGATAACGGCAACAAAGGTATGCTTAGGAGCGTGTGTCTGACGCCGTTTTAAAAACAGCGATCTAAAAATGTACAAAAAACACCAAAAACAGCAAAACCCACAAGAGTAAAATGAAGGAATGGGAACAAAGATTATTTTTAAAATCAACATTCAAGTCAACAAACATTCAGTCAACTGTTGTCACCAACAGCTTGTCACTGTTAGCCTAGAAATCTAGACGCCCCTAGCGGCAGCAAATTTAATTTGCATCCAGGGGGTCTAGCCCTTCGTCGTCATTTTTCGGTGCTGGAAACATACAATCTGTCAGGCCAATCACAGCGTGAGGGGTGGAATCGGAAGCCGGGCTACCATGACGACAGAGTTGTGACGGTTCCGTGTTAGAGGTTATATTATTCTGGCAAAAACGGCAACAGTCGTTGGGCTCCATTCTCTCAAGATTGTTTGCTTACAGTTTCCACAATACACTTTCTTCTTACTATTCTTCCACAATCCACCATACGGACCACTTCCCCATGGACTAATTTCCGTCGCTCTGACTACGTCACCTTCTTCGTTGCTCTGATTGGTTGTAGCGCTATCCGATTGTGTGCAGAGGGAACTTGAAAGACAAACGTTTATCCCGCCCACACTGCCAATGGAGCAATGCCAGACCCTACATCTTTCTGATGTGGGTCTGGCTTGCCAGGCTATGTCACTGTGGTAGCTGTCACCTAGCATTGGCTACCTAGCATTAGCCACGCCGCATCGGTTACCTAGCATTGGCTACCTGGCATTAGCCACCTAGCATTGGGGAGGGATTAATGAAATATTTGTCTCCAAGGTTTTCAAAACGGGTACCCATTTGTCTCAGTAGTCAGGCTATATGATTATTATGATTATGATTATTATTCTGTTATTCCATATCCTTCTTCAACCTGTTACCATCTTTCTAAGGCCAACATTGGTAGTTACAACCGTACAGTTTCAAGGAGCCAGCATATAGCCCACCGCCTCTTTGTGACAGCTAGGCCTAGTTGTTGCTGCTGTGCAGTTCATTGAAATGTGGTTTCACAATGATGGATGAAAACCAAATAAAAGGGCCCACCCAGAATGATTTTGTTGTCCATCCACTTTACCCTGCCTCTGCCTACTGTGTGTGTGTGTGTGTGTGTGTGTGGAGACAAGGGAAAAAAGGGCAGAACACAAGTTGAGTATGAAAGTTGGTTGAAAAGCAAATGGTTCAGAGTCAAACAAAAAGAGAAATATAAAGAGTTCTGTAACCATAGTGACAGAGAACAAATATAAATAAATAAAATATAATAAAATACAAAGTGTGTGTGCACCGAGGCAATTTAAGCTTGGTGCAGGCAAATTAGAGATATTTGCTTGGCTAGGAGGGTTGCTTAAAAAGCAGCAGTCTCAGGTGAAACTGGATAGAGGTAGCTATATGTAGCAGAGGCTTACTGCTTTAATAACATTTTTTTCACTTGGAGCAAAGGAAATAAGCAGATTTGTGACATTTCATTATCTTTGGAGGCATACTGCACAGGATTATCAACTTTATGGATATCTGTTTAGTCGACGTGGCACCGTGTAGGACAGAAAGTAAGTTCTTTAAGATCTGGAATACAGTTACATTGTTTTGTTCAGATTTTATTATGGGCATTTTGAGTCATTATGGACAGGACAGGGAAAACTGACCGGAAAGAGAGAGGGAAGACAGAGAGTGTGTGTGCCACAATATCATAAAGAAGTCATTCGATGTGAGCTGCTCTCCACAGCCGAATTTTGTAAAGATTTAAAAGTCCTGTAGTGTGACAGTGTTACACTATAGAGCTACACAACTAGTCTTAAACAACTGCCACCGACACTTCAGGGTCAGCAGAAATCCCAAGGAAAGCATTTCATACTTTGCTTTAAGCATATTGTTGTAGCCGTTATTGATGCACCTACTATAACGCACACAACAAGTATTAACTGTAAACCAAACTGTCAAGCTGAAAATCTACTGGTCATAACCATGCTGGACTGGAGAAAATAGTGTGAGTCTCAAAGCCTAGGCTGCATTCTTCATAGGGCACGTCCTTGGTAGTACTGTCCTACATACATCATCAAGACTCGGCCCCCAAGTTACTCGCCTTCACCCCATCATCATCTTTTAGAAACCACAATGATTAATTTAGTTACACTAACTTTATACTTATTAGCTATGCTACCTAATCAACTAATCAACAGATTCATTTATTCTGATATTCTCATTTATTCTGATTGATCGGCTGGGTTTCCCAGCTGTATCGGGCATCTTAACATTTTTAAAAAGTAGACGCGTGTAGAACTGACATTTTTATCTTTGGATTTTTGTACATTTTAAAATAAAGTCGGGAGATGTGAGCACTGCCGTATCTTTTATTTGGGTTAGGGTTAGGAGGCTATGAAGGAAACTGCATCTAAATGAAGACTTCTGTTAACCAAATTGCATGGTAACAAAAGTGGATGATGAAAAATAATTAAACTGGTATAAAACTGGTTTAAAGCACTATGAATGGCCTTGTGTTTAAATGGTGCCAAATAAATAAACTTGCCCCTTGCACAACATGTACTTCTCCCAATATATTAAGAATGAAAAACAAGACAGACAAAGCTAAAGATATCAATACATGCCAAGGCAATGTCAGCCAATACCGTTATAAAATTTGTACGTGGCGATTCTCCACATTTGTTTAGCCTGACCACAACAATCAGGACAGCGACAGCCAGGATGACATTAGCAGAGTTGCCTTGGTGCAAAAACAACCCGGGGGGGGGGGGGGGGAGAGAGACAAAGACAACGGGCAGGAATATGTGAGTGTGAGAGAGTCAAAGGGACTCGGAGAGAGAGCAAGAGATGAACTGGGAGCAGGAAGAAAGAAGAGATGAAAGAGCGAGGCAGGATGACCGGGGGGGGGGGGGGGGGGAGAGAGAGAGAGAGAGACACACACACACACACACACACACACGGACAAAGAAAATAATTAAGAAGAGAGGAGGAGCAGTCGATCTCAGGATTGAGAGGAAGCGCCATATCTACTGGCCTCTCCTCTCAAGCCCATCTATTTGGTTAGTATTTAACCAGACTCAGTGTAGTATACCATGCCAAGCCACAATAGTTTTTTTTGTCATATGCAAATAATTCTTGTTTTTTTTAGTAGATTAGATTAAGAGTTAGCCACCTCCATAAATGCCACACTACAAATGAAATGTCACGCTACATTAAAGAGGAGCAGGCATTACTCTTCAATTTACCATTTAATGATTAAACAGACGTTTTCATCCAAAGCGTCTGACAGTGATTACAGTAATGAGGCTACAGCTTCACGTTGGGCATCGAAATCCACCAACTTTTGGCTGGGGGTCAAACAGCCTCACCCCTGGCTTCACCACACTATACTCCCCTTGTGAAGCACCGATGACAGATTAATGAAGTCCACACGTTACACTACAAATTAAATGTCATACTATATTAAAGACGAACCAAAAGCAAACAGGGATTATTCTATTCAACAATGAAATGCAGGCTGATGAATATTCAACATTTTCATTCAACATTTTGAATAGGCTTCTATCGACCATAGAAAGCAGGAATTGCAGCCACTTTTCATGCATGCCTGACTCAATGTTATTGAATGTTACATTTAGGACAATTATATGATATTCTTTCAGCTAGTTCAGGCTAATTAATGCAAAAGGCTGTATATTTCATGACCTCCAGCCCAACCCGATCAAAGAAAAGGTTCCCAAAAGTGTAGTCCGAGTATAAAAAGGGAATGACGAATGTAGCGCCCGCAGACAGCAGACATGCATTGTCTGGATTGAATCAGATAACTCAAGCTAGGCTGTCTGACAATCGAAAAGGCACACTTTCCAGTACATAACAGACCCTGTGTTTCGATTATCCAGAGAGCGAGATAGCGAGATGATTTTTTAAAAACTATTTTTTAAACCTTTTTCTATATAAACTATATACTACTATATACTACTATATAAACTTTTTGGTAAGAACATATATACATACATTAATATAAATAAATATACATACAAATAACGAATTCATGGTACGAGAATGGTGTACAACCAACAGTTTCACCTCAACACTATAACACTACATTATTCTGCTAAAGGTAAAAGTGACAGAGCATATGCTTTCATTGTAGCACTACTGTTGTGTGAATTCAGTAACAATATTAATTGTTCTGTAAAATCTGCCCATCTCTAGCTTTTACTAAGGCAACAGATATTGGGACTACTATTGGGTCACTATCATGACTATTCTCGACATATATTGCCAATTTTGCAATCAACCATTTTTGGATTTGCCAGAGAAAATGTGCAGGCCAGGTTCAGAGAGAGAGAGAGAGAGATAGAGAGAGAGCGAGAGAGTGCAAAAGTGCGAGTGTGAGACAGTGAACAGAATATAATGGAGAAGGGGGCCGTCCATGTCGAGCACGCGGACAAGACAATTTCACATTCAGACATCATTAGAATATAATTGAGTGGAGAACAGCATGCGGCCTGAAAAGCAGTTCCTGTCATATCTGCTGGTGCCTTGTGCAAATTCATTTCAACTCAGTGAAAGATGGAGAGAGTCAGCGAGAGAGAGAGAGAGAGAGAGAGAGAGAGAAGACAAGTAATAATCAAAGAAGTAGGTAGAGAAAGAGAGCGCTGGTGGTAGAGAGTGGTAGAGTCCAAGAGGGAGAGCGTGAACAAAGTATTTAAGTGAGATTGTGAACATTGCTGTAGAAAAAAAAAAGATATATACCATTGAACCCCGGAAAGAGAGACAGACGGAAAGATAAAGATTGAGAAAGCCATCGACAGAGGGGCAGAATCAGAGAGAGAGAGAGAAATGGCAAAAGGGGTAGAATTAAAAATGGAGAGAGACACAGAGATAAACAGGGAGAGGGACAAAGAGAGAGACATAAGAGTAATGAGAGATTCAAGGCTGCTCACGGGTGTGCCTACACAGTTTAGGACGTGCTCCTCCAAACGCCTCATTCTTCTCTGATTGGCAGCCGCAGTGCAGGTGTGTTGCACTGCCAAAAGACGCGTGCAAAGGCAGAGAGGACGCAAGGGCACCGGGGAGGAGAGGGGAGGAGAGACGGGCGGGGGTGGGAGGGGTGCAGGTGAGGAGAGAGGAGAGGAGAGAGGGGACGAGAGAGGATGAGAGAGGGCGGGGAGAGAATAAGGAGGGAGGAGAGAAGGGAGAAGACGGGGAGAAGAGGGCAGAGGAGAAGGGAGAGAGGGAAGGAGAGGAGAGAGGGGAGAGGGGAGGAGGAAAGGTGGAGAATGGAGAGGGGAGGGGAGAGAAGAGGGAGGGGGACAGTGGGGAGGTGAGAGGACATGAGTGGAGGAGGAAAGAGGGGAGAGAGGGGAGGAGAAGAGATGAGAGGAAAGGAGGGGAGGGGATAGGAGATTAAAGGAGAGAGAGGGGAAGGAGAGGCGAGATGAGAGAGGGGGAATGGGGGGGGGTGAGGAAAAGAGGATGGAGGGCAGGAGAGGTGATGAGGAGAGGAGAGCAGAGGGGATGATAGAGAGAACATAAAATAAAAAGAAGAGTCGGGTGAGGAGAGGGAGAGGGGAGGAGAGGGGAGGAGATAAGGGTAAGGGTGCTCCGATCGATATCAGCCGATATTCGTTCCAAATAGTTTGATCGGCGGTCTCTATAAAGGCCGATCAGAAGACGCAAAACAAGCTAGGCCGTCTCTCTATGCTCCGCTAAAATGGCTTAACTGATCTGTTGAAGATGTTGCACATGTTGCCTGCCAATAAATAAACAGTTGTCATTCATGATACTTTCTCATCATTTAATTTGAATACTTAAACGGCTTTCTAGCGAGGCGGTATCCTTTGGAAGCAGTGTTTCTGTATGAAGTTACTTAAATAAGCATTATACATCTAAACAGAATGGATATTCAGTGACTAAACTGTCGAATTCTCGGTAGAAAACAAAATATGAGGTTTAAAAAGTAAATATATCTCATATATTAGTAAATGAACTTCTTGTCGGAGCGGTGGAACAGGCGCACAGGATTGAGGGATATCTTGACCAACGAAGGATACATTTACGCTGCCTTCAAAACCTGCCCAGTCGGAGGCTCCTCAGCAGGCAGCTGTTTTTGTAAATATTCGATTGACACATGACCTGATGCCTCCCTGCCTCCGAATGCTGCCTGAATAGGCAGCATTTTAAGACATTTGGGATACAGCCAAACTGTAAGTGAAGCCCCTGTTTCAGCTCGAATTTGAACACTGACATTTAAAGGAATGGATTTTGGGCTGAGAGGAAGGAGGGAAGATGTGTTACCGCCGTGGTTACGACCCACACCACCTCTTTTATAAAGCTAGTACCGTCCTTGTGTATGAGCGTTTTAATGAGCGGTGATGCATATGCAAGTGCGCCACACGCTGTGGCGCTATACTATGAGTATTCGAGAAGCTTAACCTTCTCTCTGACGCGGACATCAATTTTGGGGAAAAACGCAGGCGAAAGCACCAGCTCGGAGGCATATCGTAGCTTGCTCCCTTGAGCGATGATCGGGAAGTGTGAACGACTCAAACGCGATCTGCGAGCCACGCCCGACGGGGAGTCCAGGACTCCTGTAGTGTGAAAGGCGTTGCGGTCGGCAACGACAGCAGCGACGTCCTACAGCCAATGAGAGTCCTACAGCCAATTTCCCTCCAACTCTCTCCGCAGGACAGACAGTCCTTGCTGCATGCGCCTCCTTAACCATTCTTGCCTCATTCTATTATTTTTCATCCTTTTTTTGGCAGAAAAAGACCTGTCGGAGGAGATTCCTCCTTGTGAAACATCTCATAACGTCGCAAAAATGTCTGAAGGCCTGTTTTCTCTAAATGACGGTCTTATTTTAGTAACAGTGACAAAATGGCATAGACTAACATGTTGAAGATCATATAAGACATTTTAACATGTTTAGAGAAAAAAAAAGATTTTGGGTTCACTGCCCCTTTTATATACAATGTTGGTAAGAATAGTTAAACACATAAATAATGATGAATAGATAAATAAACAGAAGGCTTTCCTCTTGGAAAGAGGAGAGATCATCAGTAGAGTTAGCTGGAGGGGGAAATCACAGAAGAGGCATTGGGAAGAGAAGAGAAGGAGCTAGAGGAGGAAATACAAGAGGAGCGGGGGAACATGGATGGAGTTTGGAGGAGGAGGAGGAGGAGGAGGAGGAGGATCAGGGGTTTAGGGTCAGGGCTGGAGTCACTGGTGACACTGACATGTGAGGACAAGACAGAGAATCAGAAAGAGAGCTGAGCCACAGTGTTTCCTGTAGCCCTCGCCATCCTGCAGGAAGCCGTCATAGAGACCCTCGTTCCCTCGCCAGACATTGATGTGAGGTCAAAGAGGGCCAAACAGTGTCGCCATGGGAGCTTGTTTGTCGAGCGCTAGATGGACTCTGACATTTGGCCTCGTATAAACTCCACATGATGACTTTCTGAAAGGGGAGGTTATAAAGTGAGGAGGTTTTTTTGCAAGTCAAGATGCCGCCTGTTCCAAGTCCCTGTGCCATCTGTGACAATTAAGCTCATACTCCCACTGCTTTCTTCAGGAAGCATCATTAAAAGGAGGGGGAAACATCCAGGTACGGAAAGTAAAAGACCCCTTTGCTTTGCCAATCAACACAACCCAGGGGTAACTATATGACTGCTGTCATTTCACGAGAGGAGGGAAAACACAGCAGAACTTTTACTTTGAAAACTTGGGATTGGTTCACCACTGACACTACAGGCGATACACCCTGCTAAGTTACTTGGAGGACAGATGTTAAAAATGCACTTGTTTTGGTCTGGGCAGCTCTAAGGTCATTACAGGTTCAAGAAAAAGAATCAATATTGCACAAAAAAATACAGAATAGAGCAGAAGTTCAAAAAACATTCACACATGGACAAAGACTGTGTGTGTGTGTGTGTGTGTGTGTGTGTGTGTGTGTGTGTGTGTGTGTGTGTGTGTGTGTGTGTGTATAAGCAAAGATAAACATATTTGTCAATGCATGGCACTCATCAAGAATACAAGAATAAACTGTTTTATATAGGAAGACTCTTTTTCCAACATAAGTTCTAGTAGTGTTTTAAGAACATTGACTGCTATCTGCAGGCTGAACTACACCACGTCTACAATTAGACATGGTTAATCAAGCTGTTTATCTGTCCATGCAGAAGGATATACTGGTCGAGTCCATGAAAACATGAAGGACCTCAGATTGAGATCAAGAGTCAGACTGCTACGGCACTATGCATCTGTGTCCTTTATATTAGGGCTGCAACTAACGATTATGTTCATAGTCGATTCATCTGACGATATGTTTTACGGTTAATCATTTAGTCTAGAAAATGTCGGTAATGCTTTATATTAAGGTCCTTGTAATAACCATTAATTAATAGGTAATAAGGCCCTTGTAAGTCCTTACAAGATGCTTATTAACATTACTGTGTGTTTATAAGCCTATATAAGTGTTAATAATGGCATTATAATACAGTTAATAGCAGGCTATAACACATTTATAAGCGCTTATAAGAAACTTGTTAACAGTTTGAAAATGCTTAAGAACATTAATAAAAGCCTCATGAGTATCTTATAATTGTTCATAATAGCATTACAAACACCCATAATCCACCCATTACGACTTTGCCATGCCTTTATTAATCTTCTTTTGTTTGCTTATTGATATTAAAATACACTTTATTGCTCATCTATTATAAGTTAACTATGCACTTGTTAACAGTTAACTATGCTTTTTGCAGCTACCGGATCTAAAGCGAGAACAATGCCTTATTAAGGCTAATAAATCATTTATTATGCATTATTATGCCTTTAAGAATCGTTTTTTGTTTGCTTTACTAAAATAAAAAATACTTTATTATGCCGTTATTATCAGTTAACTATGCACTTGTTAACAGTTAACTGGGCTTTTTGCAGCTACCGGATTTAAAGCGAGAACAATGCCTTATTAAGTCTAATAAATATTTAATTATGCGTTTATTAATGGTTAATATGCTTTTCCACTTCCACATCTAGAATGTGGTCAAGGTGGATATAGTGGGAAGAAAAAATGCATAATACAAGTGTTTCAACTGTGAAGGCCAAAATCGTTTTATTTATTGCTGTGGACATATTACTAAAAATGTATCAAAATAAAAATCACCTAAAACAGGCATTTCAAAGAAAGAAAAAACACTTTCAAGGAACTGTAAACATTGTTTTAACTTCGAAAAAAAAAACATGGTCCATTGTTATGCGCAACATACTTCCGCATTCTGCAAAACAAGTCTCATCACATCCGGTTCAGGTCCGCTGTACCGCGCTCACATTATTTTATTTATTAATCCGCACTTCCAGACCGTCACCGGGGCTTCAGAGTAA
>JAOPHQ010004336.1:55000-97500 GCA_030340625.1 Merluccius polli
ATGTTTTGCGTTTGCTAAATAAACACACTGGCAGCATAAGCAGCATTGCTGACTTTGTCTTTCCACTGTTTCCCACTGGCCACAGCCTTCTGCAGTAATTGTGTATATAGGGGGCGCTGGCACAGATGCGATGGGGCTCCACCACTCCCCCCCCCCCCAGTGGGTTGCTGTGCTTTCCAGATATGTAATAAAGTGTCTCAGATGGGTTGAAAGAGAAAGAGAAAGAGAAAGAGAGAGAGAGAGAGAGAGAGAGATAACGTCTTTGTGGTACAAGCTATGATTTTAGCTCGGCTTCCTGGAGCTCAGCCCCATCTTGGATCTGAGCATCATGTTGGATCTCAGCCATCTCTTCTGCAAAGCGGGGGAGGTAAGCCTTTCTTTATCTTCTCCCTAACTCAGTGCTGCTAGTTCCTCTCCCTCTCCCACGCCATCTCCAACTTCCACTCTCTTACGTACTTCTCTCTACCGTGACCCATCATTCTTGCCTCCTTTTTTTCTTAATCCATATTCTCTCTCCCTCTCTCTCCCTCTCTCTCTCTCCCTCTCTCCATCCTGACACACACTCCTTCTCTTCCCCACTGCCGACATATATCAGTCCATGACTCTCTTCCCGTCTACTTTCTCTAACCTTGTAAGTCCAGCTAAATGCAACAGCCCTCCCCATCTCAGGCACTTTTCTTTCAACACACCTGTGGGCCTTGGCGTTAATGAGATTGCGCTGCTCAAGATCACACGATATACGATCACTTGCACAAAACAAAACGGCTTTTTGCAATCGCATCTCCTCCAAACGGCTGGCCAATACAAAGAGAGAGAGGGGGGGTGGGGGGTAGGAGAGAGAGAGAGAGACAGAGAGAAAGAAAGAGACACCGTTGCCTGCTGTCTGTTATCCATGCGTTCCAAGCCTTCACGGGACTAAATTACGTGAGTCATTAGGTAATTGCCCATCACTACCAATGGGATCGCTTTGGATCTGCCAAAAGGTCAGCAGCAGGTGCTTAACACGGGTAGCGGGCGAAGGGGCGAGGGCCTTCACTCTGGAGGGTCCGGACGGGGAGAGCCGTGTCAGGATCTCTTAGCGTCAGCCAACCGGGGGGAGGCTCCGTGTCAGCCTCTCTTCTCGTCTAGCTCGCCGTGTGGCAGCATGCCCTCTCCTGGAGTCGGACACGGACGAGACAGCTGCACGGACAGAGGGAGAGAGCTTTCCGCAGTGTTGATGCTGCAAGGGTGGAGCAGCCTCGAGACATGACTCAATATTTAAAGGGTGTTGGGGGTTGTAGTGTCAGGAGGACATCAGGACCATGCTATGAAACAATGCTGATGCTTCCCAAGTACGGCTGCAGCCCCTGACTTCTCCTTCGGGAAAATACACCCAGCGGATGGTTTTATGTGCCATAGGGGGGGAATATCCCACCTGGCTTCTGCCATAAAGCAGCCACCAAAATGGGCCACCAAGCCACGCCACTAAGCACCACTGACACCTTGGGGTCATTTAAGAGTATTAAAATAGTTGCATATCTTTGGAGGCAGGAGAAAACCCCAAGGGGAAATGCACAGAAATACGGGAAGAATACAAAAGCTTCAAAGCAACCGCAAACACAATCGTGCAGAAAGAAATTGAGACAGAAGTGAGAAGTTGGACACAATTTGGACCAATTCCAAAAAAAGAAGCGATCAGCTTTTTTGCCCTTTGTGCGATATAAATAAAGTTGCCTTGCATTGCCTTTTCTGCGCTTGATTATTCTTAAAAGTTGACAAGAATATCAGTTGCTATTCTTGGTTCTGAGCCATCGCATCGCACATCTAGGGCTGCAACTACTGATTATCTTCAGTCGATTAATCTTCGTCTAGAAAATGGCATAAATAATAGCAAAGGCCATCACAAGTTACCAGAGTCCAATGTGATTAATTTAATTTAAGTTAAATTTGCTTGCTTTATCGGACAAGCAGCAAAGAAAAAAACACTCATTTTACAAATGATCCATGAAGCAAACATTTTAATTTCTGTAGCATCAGGCAGCAAATGTTTGGTATTTGTACTTGATAAATGATTAATCGATTATAAAAATTCGATTCGATTCATTTTCCGTCAATCGACTAATTGATTAATCGATGCACCGACTAATCGTTGCAGCCCTACACACATCCGGGCCTTTTATTTTGAAATGTCATTCGTAAGCGGACTCACTTGTCTGGCCTGCCGGGCACCTGCAGCCGCAAGCGACACTTGTTAGCGCTCTGGATCTGGTCCTCTTTGATGTGGATGAGCCGGTGCAGGGCCAGGCACCAGTCCTGGGCCACGGTGGTGTTCAGATTCTAGGGCAGGGAAAAAAACCCGAAAAAGATTAAGAAGATGATCGTGTTATCTGTTCCAACGCTGCCTTCCCCCATTTGACGGACTCGGAGAACATCGCTACCCAACGCGTTTTATTGGTATATATTGACCACAGGTGCGAGCCGCCGTAGATTGAGTGTGGAGGGCGGCATAATGATTTCTGACAGTCATTTACCCACGCATAAAAATAAAGGAAACTCATCACATGCCCGTATTAAAACTGACACAACCTATTACGTTAAAAATATACGCGTGCGCCATTTCCTTTTTTTTATTTTATTGCCAAAACACGACACTGCAATTCATTCCCGCTCGTGTATCAATTTTTTTTATACAGTCCCTGAAGCCAAATAGAATCACATCTAATTTTCCACACGGTCGGTGTGCGGCGCGGGGATATTACCTATATTTGTTTGGTGAGACGGCTTCTCTACTTATTACCGCCGTGTTGAGAGTGACAAGTCGGCCGTTTGGAGGCCAGCCAACGCGTCTCCTCTTGAGGTCACCGAGCTCATTATAAAAGGGAAGGCAAAGGGCCACCATTAGCCTGAGAGGCTCTCCGGTGATTGCCTGAGTACACTTCCCTGGAAGTGTTATGATCTCTATCAGCGTTAATGCATCCGAGACAGACTGCGGCGGCCCGGCACGCAAAAATCCGACGGCACGCGGAGATCGCTGGCGGGGGGAACATGAAGGGAACAGCCACGCTTATGTTTGTACCAATTCTCCGCCCAATGCTTCGCTACGGCGATGCGGTTGCCATGGAACCATACAGAAACCACGCCCCTCCCCCCCACCCCCACCCCCCTGAGAGGCATCCGGGGGGGAGGGGGGGGGGGGCACACTCTTTGATCACATTTTTAAAACATCTTCAATTTCCTTTCTGCAATTACTTCAAGGGGAAGACCTGGTGGACCCCCTTCCCCAAAAAAACACATTTTCCTTGGTATCGGTTTCTTGATCTTGGCCTCCCTCATTTCATATTATGCTGCAGACACTATTTATTCTCTTTCCTGAGTTTCTATTTTTTACTGAGTATTTTCAGCAACATAAAAATGACGACTTTTAGATTTGGCAGCAAACGATTGATCTTTCACACATTTTACGTAAATAACTCTGGATATAATCAATGATTCATAGCATGTCAAAAATTAAACCGGTTTTCTAATAAACAACCCGCCCGTCATAGAGCCGCCTTGGAAGTGCCTGTTGGTTGGACCGGCGTGGTTCTGAGAAGGCTGAGGGTGTGAAGAGGCTTATGTGGCCAGGCTGACAAATGAAGGTCCGGGTTCTGAGTTAGGGGGACCAGCAGATAGGAACTGTATGCATGTGGACTCTCCGCAGCCTTTTGGCTGTGAGGTGGTGAACATCAAGGTAGTATCATAGGTCTGGATTTCGGGAAGGGGGAGGGGCACAGGGGACATGTCCCCCTCAATATTAAGGCAGGTGCATTGACTCCAAAAAACACATGAAAGAGGTTAAAAAGGTCTCATTCTCTAATAGATTTGATCAATGTTTTAATTGGTTATGACCAAAATTTGTTGTAATCTTGTTATTCAGTCAGCTTCAATAACATAGTTGAGATGTACACAATTCCTAAAAATCATTGCAAAACATATGTGTGACATGTTTTGAATGAAAGCTTTGAACATGAGCAGAAATCTTGCTGAAACACATATGAGCTATTAAAGTGCATACATTAATGTATCATTGACGTGAATAGGTGCCACATGAACCTTTAAAGAGGTTACTTCCCCAAACAAAAGACTCAAAAGAGGACAGAAGCATATCTCATGTCTATGTGTGTTGACTCAGCATGGATATTAAATGAGAAAAGTTGAGAATAAATATGTGAACGCAATACAGAATTCCTGAGAGCCTTACTGAATTATATCCCATTATATTTTGAATTGTCACCCAGCGCCTGAATCCTGGGTTTCTCCTTTACATAAAGACATTTCCACCATAAACCGATGGAGAAAAAGCATAAATTGGTGCAGAAAAATTCATCAGAATGCAGGAAATGAAGTTTTTCAATGTGTTCCCTGCAATGTCCTATGTCACTGTACACTGTATGTGCGTCGTGTGTGTGCGTGTGTGTGACACAGGGTCGAACGAGAGCAGAGGTATTTTATAACAGGAAGTGACACGTACCTGGTAGGTTCCCTGCAGGGTGCCCACCAGTAAGGTGACTTCCTCCACCACAGAAAGGTCATGCTGCAACTCCTGGAGCTCCTGGTAAAGCCTGGGAGGTCCAAGGATCACTTTACCTACAAAAAAACAACACAAGAAAGCATTATGTCATCGGCATACAAGCTCATCTATTAGGGCTGGGACGATATGCTTATCTCCCGATATTCTATACCATCACAATACTTGGGTACCAATTCGAGGTGTATTGTGATTCTACAAGTATTGCGATTCAATATTACGATTTATTACGATTTTTGTTTACTTTTTTAATACTCAACCATGGGAGTGCATCCAAAAACAGTGCACATCACATATCAGTCAGCCTTTCTGACTTTTATTTCAGCAGAATCATTGCTATACTAGGGTTTAAGGGAAGGTTACATCCCAGCGTTGATGTAGTGTACTTCTTTTCTGCATTTAATGTGAATGTGAATTAATGTTTTTGTTTTTTTTTATAAATCGATTCGGCATTAAAAAAAAAAATCAATAAAAAAGCCCATTCTTCTCCAAAGCATCTTACAGTGAACTCAGATACACATCATTGAGGCCCAGGTAGGGGGTAGAAACCCCTGCCATGAACCCAGCGCCTTTGTTTGGCGTACGAGTCGTACACACGCTAATCACTACACTGTCCTGTCCTTAATCTAATTCATATGGACCAATAAAACCAAGCAGAGGATAATTCACTGTACATCCATCCACGCACACACATCCACAAGGCCCCCCCATTTCACCAACAGCTGCACGCTTAATGAGCCATTACAAGCCATTTCAAAAGCCTCGCCCCTACATGACATCACACGTGGCGGTGTGTCCAGACAGATTTAATAAGGACACATCAGCTCCACTCAGCCCTGCAGTTTCATCCCAGCGAGTAGACGGTTGATGGGCCGAAATAATCAGCCCTTGCATGTAACACAATACACAAAAACACACATTCTGAAAAATAAAATACAATACAAATGGTTTGATACGAAGTTGAAGTGCTGTAATTTGAGTGTCAGTCATGGGATTCACCCGAAAGAAAACACCGGCCTCGATGTGTGACCGCGGATCGATGATCGTTATTTCGTTATCTACCGGGTGCAAATTCACGAGAGGAGCGGGGGTCAGAACCGGCAACTGTAATTTGGATCTATGACACCTTTTCAGCGGGCGAGAGCAGAATGCAGGTGTCTCATTAGACGCGGGATCCAGCATCGACTGGATTGTGTGCTTTCTTTTTCACGGCGCCTCCCTCCGAGGGCGGGGGGGGGGGGGGGGGGGGGGGGGGGGGGGGGGGGGGGGGATCGATAGTGGTGTCTGCTGGCCCCTGCTAGCCCTCCCCAACGTGGGGGCCAGTGTCCTCCAGAACCAGCGGGCTCCGCCGCCACGGTCTGATTAAAGCTCAAGGGGTAGGATTTGACTGTCGACCGCCACCGACGCTTGCCACATAATCGACTCGCCGAGGCGCCGGCGGGGCCTACTTCGGTCTATAGTGTAGTATACTGGTTATAATGGGATGGTCTTCAAGTAAAGTGTTCATCATTCTATCGTCGGGGAAGGGGGGACGGGCGAGGGGATTCTTTCTGTCTGATGTACGAATGGGGGGGGGGGGAGAGAATGGGGAGGGGAGTTGTGATGGAGGAGGGCTCGAGGCGAGGCGAGGGTGTGGGGGTGTGTGTGGGGGGGAGGGAATGGGTGAGGTTGTGGTGAGGTTCAAGGCAGCCGTAGATGGAATTCGTCTCATTAAGAGAGCTCTGCGGTAACCTTTGGGGTTTTTAATGGGCTGGTGGACGAGCACAGACGGAGGGATTTGTCATCCGAGCGAGGCGATCAATAGGGAAACACATTGGCGTATAAATGGTTTGTGCAGTGAAGGGTGGTGCTAGTGGTGGTGGTGTCTGGGGGGGGGGGGGGGGGGTTGGTAGTTTGGTGCGGGGTTGTGTGCCGGTGTACATTTCTATACAGGTTTTCTTAGCTCCACTTGGTGGGGAGATAGTGGGGAGTGTGTGTGTGGTGTGGCGGTGGGGATGTTGGTGGTGGAAGGAGGGTTGTGGGGTGGGGGGGGGATACATCTGTTGGCTGTAGCCTCAGAGGTGAATGTGCTGAGTTGTAATCCAGCGTAATCCCATTGGCGCAGGCGGATAAGGTTTTCATACTCCGACGCGGCTGCATCTGTCCACGGTGGCCACCGGGCACACAGCGGCCCGCGAGCCGGCGTGGACGGCCCCCGGCGCCCCAGATCCCTGAGTCACTGATTCCGACGCCATGATCCTTTGTTCTGGTCCTATCAAAACAAGCCGGGCTCAACCTCGCGCTGTGTCTCCGCATCCCACCGGTTGCAGCGGCTGTGGGGATTTAAAAGACCTGATCTGCTTCCGCGCCCTGCGCTCGAGCTCCTGTCTCTGAGGTGTGACTAAAAACCTGCAGTAGCGGCTTGCCTCCGCTGCTCATAACAGACGAGGGAGCGGCCTTGTGCCCCCCCCCCGACACTATATGTGGCGAAGGTGAGTCGGCGCTAATAGCGGCGTAAAGGGGGCAGGCTGGAGATGCGACCGCAAGGCCCCATGGGAAAATAAACCAACGACGAAAAAAGAGGAAGACAAAACAAGGAGGTGGTCCTTTGTGGCCCGACTGACATCCAGGTTTGGAAAAACAAACCCGGGCTTGTTACCATGACAAGAAGAACAAGATAGAGGGCAATGGGAATACCTGGAGACTGGCAAGAGAAGGAATGACAGGAGACGAAAACGAAAGATAGAGAGAGAGAGAGAGACGGAGACAGAGAGAGAGACGGAGACAGAGAGAGACAGAGACAGAGAGAGAGAGACAGAGAGAGAGAGCGAGATTTCTGGAAAACAGGAATAAAACCTGAATGTCCTGAGGGTCTCGCCTCTGTCAATAAGGGAGGGAGGGAGGTGGGGGGGGGAGGATGAGAAATGAGTCCATTCTGAGGCGAGGTTTAGGTAGGACAGCACGCTGACGACATCACGGGGGAGCGGGATCTATAAATAGACGGGACAGCCAGTCTGGAGGGGGGGGGGGGGGGGGGGGGGGAAGAGAGATGAGGGAAAACTGCCTCCCCCCCCCAGATGCCAAAGGAGAATTCAGGGTAAACATGATTAAGGTGACTGTACTGTAGAACGACACAGAGCGGGGGAGAGAGGGAGAGAGAGAGAGAGAGAGAAGGGCTATTTTACTACATTTTTGTTATGCTTTAATTTTTTCTTATTTCACTTTCCTTCGCTTTATTTTTCATTATGCACACTACAAATGTTTCCCCCATGCCAGTACAGAGTATGAGAGATGGGGAGGGCCATGTGAGCACTGAGCACCCAGTTCCTGAAACACAAAGAAATCCAGAGAAAAACAACACAAACCAAGAAGCAGATGCTGCTCCCCTAGGCTGACAGCCCTGAAGGCCCGTCCACACACATCCTTCTAGAGGAAAAACCTACGCATATATGCACACACGTGTGTAAATATACAGTACACACACACACACACACATCTATATATATATATATATATATATATATATACACTTCATTTTCAAAATATAGGTCCATACCAGTGACACAACACAGTGACAAATGAGTAGTAGTTGGGATCAGATTTTTAGGGGTATGAACGAAACCAACACTGACAGCCAATCAGAAGTCCCCTGGGTGTAGCCCGACCATCGCAGTCAAAATGGCTGACAATAACAGGGGGGAATTGCCAGACAAGTCCCCAATAATGTGCAATCTATGACAAATCCAACAGCCTTTATAAATATGGCCAGCTTTCTCTCTCTGATTCAGCAGTAGGTCTGTTATTATTATTATTATTATTATTATTATTATTATTATTATTATTATGTGTGCCGCTATGCACAACTCCTATGGGCTATTATACTAATTATTAGTTGTGCAGCTTTAGCTCAAGAAAATGGAAAGAGAAAGAACGAAAGAAAAGAACGAAAGATTTATAAAATAGAGGTGCCGTTAAGATATAAGTCGGGGAAGCAGCAACTTTAAAAGCTTGTACCATTACATCCTGATAAGACTTTATCTCCTCTCTCCTCCCCTGGCTCATTCATCAGGCGCCTGTTCTTGGAGGCCTTCCTCTCTCTCTCTCTCTCTCCCCTCCCTCTCTCTGAGGGAGACCGACGGAGGGAGGGGGGAGAGAGAGAGCGAGAGAGCGAGCTAGTGTTTCAAGCAGCGATCTTCATCTATCTGCTAGGGCTGCTGTCGTCCTCTCTAATTGGAGCTGGGGAGAGACAGGAATAATCTCATTGACTGATTGATGACTCTACTCTGGGATGTGTTTGTGGTCCATCAGAGAGCAAAATGAGACTCCAGCGGAAACTCAAACCTCTTTCTCGTCCCTCTCTCGGTATCTCTACTGGTCTCTCTCTCTCTCTCTCTCTCTCTCTCTCTCTCTCTACTGGTCTCTCTCTCTGTATCTCTACTGGTCTCTCTCCCTCCCTCCTTTCCTCCCTCCCCCAGAGATAAAGCCCCCAGGGTGCCCCAGGGACCATGGCTGTGGGAGAAGTGACCGTCGTCATCGCTACTCCCTCCACTAACACGCCCTCCATCAAAGTGACAGGCGGACCGGGTGGCGTGAGTCAGAGCGACGCAGCGCTACACCACTAAGAGTCTGCAACGCATCCGGATCAACGCGTGCCGAACCATGAAGCGCCGAGGTTTGTTTTTTTCCAGTTTTTTTAATCTATGCATGTATCTTTGTTTTATGTCGTTTGTATTTTTGCTTTTTACTTTGTGCTTGCATTTTTTGCTTGTTTTTCTGTGTTTGTGCTTTCCCTTGTATTTGTGCTTGTATGATATTTTTTAGCACCGTAAATTTGTGTATGTTTTCTTTTTCGCTGGTTCATGTTTGTTGGTGTCATGTTTGGACTATATCTCTTAAATCAAAAGAAAACTACAGAAAAACTTTTAACCACAATTTTGACGCCATAACCAAAAGTATTACTCAACTGTGCTACGCATAGTCGGTCAGTAGGGCTAGCCATGTTATAGTATAGGTTGGTTAACCAATAGCTGTTTGTACGTTGTAAACATTAGGTGTCCGTTTTTGTGTTCGATTTGTGTCAATGTGTGCAACACAGTGAGAGTGTGTGTGTGTGTGTGTGTGTTACCTGCAGTGCAGCCAGTGGTGGGGCGTTTGGTTCCACTCTGCTGGTACAGGGTGTCCTTGCCCTGGGTCCCTTCCTGGCCAACCTCCACCACCTGCACCAGCTGCAGGGGAGCACTCCACTTCATGGTGTACTTGGGCCCCACGGGGACCAGGCTGCTCAGATCAGGGGGCCCCCTGGTGGACGGAAAGAGAAAAAAATTGGCTTTTTTTTTTTGTATACCTGGGGACAGTGAGGATCAAAGATACATAGAAAGGAAAGTGGGTTGAAAGAGAGAGGGAATGACATGTAGCAGCAGGACCACAAGTCAAATCTAGTCCCGGTCGCTACGATGTGGTTAGCGCACGAGCGGTGTGAGCCGCCAAACCGCTGGATCACTCAATTCCAATTAGACAGGTTTTTTTCTTATTATTTTTGGTCTGTGACCGCCACCGCACTTACCCCAACTGCCCAGTAGGTGGTATAGCTCCAAGACATTTCTCTTGAAAGAGACCAAGAAAAAGACCTGGGAGCGTGAATTACTATCCATCTGATCACCCATGTTCACCCCCACATCACCACCGCCCCCCCCCCACCACACACACACACACACACACACACACACACACACACACACACACACACACACACACACACACACACACACACACACACACACACACACACACACACACACACACACACACACACACACACCCTCCCCATCAAAACCGGGCACCGCTGGCTGCGAGGTGGGGTTCATTGCTATTCATGTATTCCTGTAATCATCCACACAATCAACGCTGTGATCGTCACCACTGAGATCCCGGAGGGGAGACAAAGTCAACTTCGGGACGTTCGACTTTAAAGAGACGACGTCGACGAGAGCCGGAGATAATTATGACGAGGCCTGGTGTACAAGAGGCGCTTTAAGCCACGTCCTTGACAGGAGCGCCCTGGAATCTGAGGAGAGGAAAAGAAGAGGAGAGAAAAAAGAGAGGGAGAGAGAGAGAGAGGGAGAGAAAGAGAGAGAGAGAGAGACCCTTTTCCTGTTTATGGCTGCCGGAGATAGACCTGATCAATGGAGCTGTCAGCCAGGAAACATGGGAGGGAATCCAACAAATCTCTCACGCCAGTGATCTAGGACACGCCGGCGCCGTACTCAGGCGCTCCAGTCGTTTGTTTTTAGCGCCGGCGGAGCGCCTGCGTACAGAGATAGCGTGCTTTTATATGCCTGCTAGGCATCTCCCTCCGCTGTGCCGGTAGCCAAAAATACCCTGCAGAACCCGCGACTTCCTGACGACGCCGCCGCAGCTAGTGGCGCGGGCTAATCGCTGGTACAATGCGCTAATGCGCGCTCTGCCAAAACTCTGCTCTTCGGGCGCCACCACCAGAGAGAAGAAGAAACGCGTTTAGCTTTTCGCGCACCATTAGCAGACAGTGCTGTAGGGGAAATCGTTTAGGCGTGTTTGTTTTTAACCATGGTTGGGGCAGGGGGGGGGGGGGGGGGGGGGGGGGGCAACGACAGGGACTTACTTGACATTTATATTGGCGCAGACGATCACGTCGTCAAAGAGGAAGACCTTCCGCTCCTTGGACTTGAGAACCTGGCCGCGGTCCCCGTAGACCGTCTCGATCAGCGTCTCGCAGAGGACCAGGGAGCCCTGCTCAGGGTTCAACTGCTGGGAAGAGGAGGAGAGGCGGCACAGGGGGGGATCAGAGACTGGAGGGATGGAGGAGTGGAGGTGGAGGGAGGGAGGGAGGGAGGGAGGGAGGGAGGGAGGGAGGGAGGGAGGGAGGGAGGGAGTACACAGCAGCATCATAGAGGGCTCTGTCTGGCTCTGGTGTTAGAGGGCTGGGGCAGAGGGGAGGGGGAGCAGCGGGAGGAGGGCAGGGGAGGTCAGGTCTGGTGGTAGAGAAGTCTCAGGGGAGATCAGCAACACAGTGCGCGGCTCCCTGAGGTCGTGCAAGGTCACGCGTGTAAACACCCACACGAGAGACAAACACATGAAAGAGCATACGTGCACACGCACACACACGCGCGGTGAGGGAAGAAACAAAGCGAGAGTGCAGCAGCAGCCGCGGCAGGAGTGGAGGTTGAAAGTGAGCTCCAGGGAGCGGAGAGCTCCTTTGTTTTGCTGAGCAGGGCTCCCAGCACTGTGTACCGATCAGGGGCTCCACAACCCCGCTGATCCACCACCAGACGCACCCAGCTTACTGCCCGCAACCTCTCTCCCAAGCACCAGCCGGCTACCCTCACCTGGTGGATATACATATGCACGTAGGCTACGCACACACACACACACACAAATAGACACAGGCTACATACACACAGGCTACATATGCACACAGAGGCTACATACATACACATGTATGCAGGCTACATATACATGCACACACATAGATGGATAGACACATAAGGACACGCACAAACGGCTACAGGCACACACACACACACACACACACACACACACACACACACACACACACACACACACACACACACACACACACACACACACACACACACACACACACACACACACACACACACACGGATTAGAGACACATCCGGACACAGATACAGAGACACACACACACACACAATGTGTTTGCCGCTTTTAACAGAATTCTTCTCGAATTTATCAGAATTCAAAGCAGAGCCACCAGTCCGCAGACAGCAGCGTCCAGAGTCAGTCCGCGTCTACGTTGTGCTTTCATGCCCGATTGCTGAATAGACACACCGCTTCAAAGCAGTGTGTGTCGTTCTGGGACCTACTGTGCGAAGGCCACAGGATGTTTTATCTCATGGCACGCGCTACCTGCACTGAGCTCTGGCTCACATAGCAAATTAATCATTAGAACGGATGGCACTGTGGCTTTTGTTAGCGGCCACAGAACCGAACTCCACATACATGCGCATGCATGCACACACCTCAGGTGAATGGCGACCACACACACACACACACACAGACTGAACATTTCTGGTTTTGGGTTGACTACAAAATATACTTCCGCCACACACACACACACACACACACACACACACAGACACACACACACACACACACACACACACACACACACACACACACACACACACACACACACACACACACACACACACACACACACACAGAGCACCTCTCTGACCCCTGCAGTCAAAGTTACTGCAAGTTACATACACACAAACCCTGTGTGTGTATGTGAGGGAGGCAGACTGATTGACTGAGTGTCAGGGTGTGGATGTGTGGTTGTGAGGGTGTAGGTTTTAAATGCATGAGTGTATGCAGAAGCGGGAGGGGGCGGGGGGGGGGGGTGTTGTGTGTGTGTGTGCCTGTGTGCAGCAGTTCTCACTCACATTGTTATCTGTCTGCTACTTGTCTGACTGGGGAAGTTGGGAGACAAAGAATGAATATTTCATTGGGTGGTTATATACGAGCCGTGGAGAGTCGCCTCCTATTGGAATTCTGCAGCGTCACCGCGACCAAATGGGATTCTGTGAGCAGCCGCAGAGATTGGCTGAATCCACACATCTTTTGCGTCCAGCGAAAGAAAGGCAGCGGCCGATGGAGAGAGACCAAAGACCGTGGTAGAGCGAAGGAGGGAGAGAGCGAGAAGGGAGGGAGGGGGAGAGGGAGAGCGAGGCAGACAGAGAGAGAGCCCCAATCCCAATGTCCACACTTACAGACTCACAGACTTTGAGGCCCATTCCCACTAAGTCCGCGAGGGCTTAGGGCTGTCCCGCCAAACCGCCAAGTGCATGAGGGCTCTCTCGCAGACCTTTTGAGCCCTTTATGCACACTTTCCGCAAGTCCGCATTTCTGCAGACTTTGCCTAAGGGAATTACCCAAAGTTCATAGCGCTGTGACGTTGAATACAGGGTTACCAGGGAAACCCGAAAGCGAAAACAGTAAAATAAAACGGAAGCAACTAATAACTATATTAACAAGGATTTAAGATGGTACATTAAAAACACATGAAATCCAAAGGAATGCAAGCGGTTATATTACACATCTAGTTTATTCATCAACTCATCAATTCATCAAAAAAAGATTCTACATTCGATTCGGAAATAGCGGAAATAGCAACTGTTGTTCAGTCTGTTATTCATAGCAGCGGCTGGCTATTCAGAAATAACAGACCGTTGATTGCAGTTAATAATCAGAATTGTGTATTCAACAAAGCCGTGCAATTATTGTACACAGCGTGTTTTGGTGTTCTCAAGGAAACGAGATATGTGGCAAAGTGCGGTCACACTCTTATTTACGTATACAATTTCCAGCCTTTGCAGCATCTCACACTCCAGCATTTACCAGGTGTTGTCAACGAAGTCTGTGAGGGTTCAAGGTTTAGGCCTTAGGGGGGACATTGCGGTTCGGGCCAGGGAGACCCCGGAGACCGAAAAGTACATTCACTTGCAGACGTGTTAAGAAGAAAGTGGTACCCTCCGCGGCGACGCGTTGCGAGGTCAAGTGCATGGCCCTTCACCTCCCCGAAATTGCTGCGATGCTTTCCAACAACGGTGTCTTAGCGCGTCTCAAGTGAACGCACCCCGAGGCAGAGACAGACAGAACGAGAGATGGAGTGAGAGTGGCAGAGACATAGGGACAGACAAAACGAGAGAGAGAGAGAAAGACGGAGAGAGAGAGCTCCACAAAGCAGAATGGAGTGGTGTGAGCTGTGAGAGGAGATAGGTCTCCCCTCTCTCTCTCACGCAGCTTCCAATTAAATGTGTCATTTACCTCCTAATTCTTCTTATTCAGAAGAGCGCTGGTTGAGATGTGCTGCGGCAGGGCTGTAATTCAACGTGGTAATGGCGGGGGCTGGCTTGCGTGGCCGCATTAAGCCACTGTTCACTCATGATAATGGACATCATCTCTAGCTGATAAATTCTGTCAATAAAAAAATGCTTTCCCTCCTTCCAGTCAAAGATAAGTAATATAAGTGATGGCTTCATGCAGCCCTAGTTCAGAGGCATTTGGTCCACACTGATAACATGCGAGTGCTGTCACACAGCACAGTTTGATGGTGTGTGTGCGTGTATTGATGATTAGTGAAATGTCCTAGTGTGTGTATATGTGTGTGTTTCCATGCAGTTGGTCACCTTGCTGAGCACTTACTGAGCAGATATACTTGCTGAAGCAGACACACACACACACACACACACACAGCGTCAGAGACGTGTGTACTTGTACCTGTGTGGGTTTGCCTGCTTGACTCCGTGCATGTGTGCAGGTGTCTCTCATCACGTGTCTCCCATCACCTTGCTGACCTGAAGTTTGCTGACCCTGTGTGTGAGTGTGTGTGTGTGTGTGTGTGTGTGTGTGTGTGTGTGTGTGTGTGCATGCATTCATGTGTTCATGTGTGTTGTATGTATATATTCATGCTTCCGTGCGTGTTTTCCAGGTGCACCTCATCACCTTGTTGAACACAGAAGGTCACCGACGCTGCGTGTGTACAGTGCATGGGTGCGGGTGTATCCTATCACCTCACTGAGCCAACGGTCCCAAAGACAATGTGTCCATGACGCATGTGTCCCCTGTGCATATGTCCCCCGTGCATGTGCCTCGCCTCACCTTGCTGAGCAGGCGGTCTCCGACGCTGCGGGCCAGCTGCTGGGTCTCGGCCACCTGGTCCGCCTGCTTTTTCTGCTCGTTGAGCTTCTCCGCCAGCGTCTCCAGCTCCGTCAGGGCCAACTGCAGGGGCAGCCGGTCCACGTGGCCTTTAGGCGTGTTCTTCAGCATGTCCTGCAACGATCAGGTGACACATGACACAGTGTCATGCATGGTGAAGAAGTGGAATATCCTAGGTTTACAAAGTAAAAGTCGCCGGAAGGGACTTTTACTTTGACACTCTTCGAATACTTATGGGAGAAGGGGTCGCGTGAAGAGAGACAGGGGAAGTTCCAGGTTTACAAAGTGTCTTTTGGGCTTTTTTCCAACATCATTGTGGATTGTTCTAGGGGTAGTAAAATCCAGATTAAAGGTTAAAAATAAATTAAAGGGACTTTGACATTCATGGTTGACCTCTGGGAGGAGAAGGTGATGTTTCTCTTTAACTCAAGACACAGGCAAGAAGGAGAGTAGGGTGCCTGTTGGATCAGCGTGTTTGTGTGTCATTGGTTTGTTTCCGGTTGTCGTTGTGTGTACTCAAACTTACAAACGGCACTCTGAGTCACTCCTGGCCTTGATCCCCCTATGTCCGCAGCCTAACCTGTATGCATCCTTGAGCAAGATGCCCCCTAAGCCCAACCTGCTCCTGAATGACCTGTATCTGATTTACCGTCACTTTGGATAAATGACAAAATGGTAAGCAGTATGATTTGTTGAAATGTTATGCATGTCGGCGCCAAGTTAACATTATCAACAAAACAACCTGTACAAATGTGATTGCATTCTGTTCTGTTTGGCATACTCTGTTGAACCTGTGAAAGATATGACTGCAGAAATGAGATAGCACGGTGAGAAATGTCAATTTTCATTTAACAGTGCATTCGGTCCCTGAGGCTTTGTATTAATGACTCTTTAAACGATATCATTTAACTTTAATAGAGTCTGATTACCGTTGAAAAGTTTAGGTTCTAACTGTAGAACCGTTAGTTTAGCTATTGAACATGTTGTCCTTGTCCCTACTTACAAATACCATTGATACAGTGCCAAGATTCAAGAGCCAAGTTTCCTTTATTGGTCCGTCCCATTATACAGGTATATGGGAGTACAATTCTTGGGTTTTCAACTCCTCGACATTGCAGCAATAATAAAATAACAATAAAAATGCAATACAATAATAATATAAGTCATATACATAAGGTGTAGTGTGCATTGTTTGCAAGTTTGCGCGTGTTTGTCTATGCACAGCTACATCTGAGTGTGTGTGTGTGTGTGTGTGTGTGTGTGTCACAGGCAGACAGACAACTGGCCATTAGTGTCCATTGTTCATGAGCCTGGTTGCCTGGTGGAAATTGTGCGTGTCGGTAATAAAAGCAGTCAGTCGAGGAGATTCTTCAACATGATTCGTTGTGTAAAAGAAATGTCTTGAAGCGCCAGCACCAGACTGCATTTAGTCGATAAATAAATAGACAGATACTTCATAGTGGACGTCGTGTTTTTTTTCTCACTGTGTTTCTTTGTTTACTAACAATTATATTTGAATTGACAATGAAACAAGCAGCCAATTCTACAGGATAGTGTAGTTGCCAGGGTGTTTGACTCCCGGGCAAAAGCTTGTGGGTTCGATCCCCTCATGTCTTAGACCCCAACATGTAGGCATCCTTGAGCGAGATGTCCTAAACCCCTCACTTAATGGCCTGCGTCTGAATATGGCAAGTCACTTTAGATAAAAGCGTGTGCTAAATGACTAAAGAGTAAAATAGTATCCATCCTAAACAAAATAACAAATAAAGGTTATGAGTAAATCAATAAACACAACCCATGTATATAAAGGACAAGGCATTAGTCCTCGCCGACCATGCTATGCCGTAGGCCCTGGCAGACCAGATTAACAATAGGCCTACTCTACCTGATCCATGGCCAGCTGCAGGCCTGACTTGCATACCAAATGGATAACCTGTGACTACAGCTCCACCACTCCCGCTAAGATTTTCGCGTTGCATTTCAGATGCACCTTGGGCCTCCGAGGCTAGTTTTCCTGTAATGTATGATTTAATACAGCTACCTTCCCTGAAGAGCAGTAAGTTTAGGTGCCAGGGGAAATGCCTGATTCTTTATCTTTATCTTTTGAGATTCACGGATAATCGATGCTTACTGAAGGATGAAATGAGCTGGTTCCATACCAAATCTTTTGTAGTGAATGGAAAGGAGTTCATCATGTACAGATGTAAAGCCAGCAGCATCATGAAAATGATGAGCCCAGTAAGTCTGAGCCTGCGATGTCTGGGCTCACTATAGATGGCTCTGCTGGAAACTATATCTCACTGTCTGACTTTTAGGACGTATATCTATTATGGATATCCCTCACAACTCGGTGATACTGGAAAGTTTTCTCAGAGTTGGGAGAACAGCCTACCTGCAGTAGCAGTATGAACTGGGGGAACAGCCTACCTGCAGTAGCAGTATGAACTGGGGGGAACAGCCTACCTGCAGTAGCAGTATGAACTGGGGGAACAGCCTACCTCCATAGCAGTATGAACTGGGGGAACAGCCTACCTGCAGTAGCAGTATGAACTGGGGGGAACAGCCTACCTGCAGTAGCAGTATGAACTGGGGGGAACAGCCTACCTGCAGTAGCAGTATGAACTGGGGGAAGCGTTGGATGGGCTTCACCATTAGGCCGTAGAGCGTTATTCGGTCCACACTGGAGGCCTGCTTCTTCTGCACAACACAGGTGGGAGAAGAGCGAAAGCAGGTTACAACAACATTACAATGAAACACAAAAAATGAGTGGCGCTCTCACGCCGAGTGCCCTCAGTAGGCCCTGCGTGGAAGTGTGTGCGTGTGTGGGCTAGAGATCAGGAAGCTTGTTAGCCATACGAGAGCATGAAAGCGGCGTGCTGTGTCCTTGTGAGGGCCAATGTACTAGTGTGGGCAAAGTACTAGAGGTCAGCAGCACTGAAGGTTGCAACATCAGAAGGGCATATTTTGAGGACCCAGAGAGGCTTTTTTGTAGTGATGGGCCGTTATCGGCGTTAACGCGCTGCGGTAACGCGAGACTCTTATCGCGCGATAAAAAAATGATCGCCGTTAATCTATTGTCAAAGTTGGGTTGGGAGCTGGATTTCCGGAACCGGAACCGGATTTCCACCAAGGAAGGTAAGCGCTGCGGAACGGCTGTGCGTATTCGCGGTGTCATTACTGACAATCGACAATCGCGACCATAGGCGTAGATTACGCGGGGGACATGTCCCCACCACTATTTATAATTTTAATTTTGTCCCCACCACTTTTAAAAATGTGCAAACCAATTGCGACCGAAAATATCCCCACATACTCCAAACCGAAACCGTCAAGTCTAAATCATGCGATAGGCGCGCACGATGACATCCTCACAGCATGCACACCGGCTGTGTGTGGACTCAGGTCTGCGGCTGAGTCCGCGGCCGGGTCCGCGGTTGGCGGGTTCGGTGCTGGGTCCGCGGCCGGGCCCGGGGCTGAGTCCGCGGTTGGGTCCGCGACTGGCGGGTCCGGTGCTGGGTCTGCGGCCGGGTCCGCGACTGGCGGGTCCGGTGCTGGGTCCACGGCCGAGTCCGCGGCTGGCGGGTCCGGTGCTGGGTCCGCGGCCGGCGGGTCCCCCCCCCCCCCCGTTGACAATCGCGCACCCCCCGTCAACAATCGGCTCGCGCCCCCCCCCCCCCCCCCCCCCCCCCCGTCAACAATCGCGCACCTCTCCCCCTCCGGTCAACAATCGCGCACCTCCCCCCTAGATCTAGAATTAATCTAGATTAATCTAGATTAATTCCAAGATTACAGTTAGATTAA
Organism: Merluccius polli; assembly: GCA_030340625.1. Classification (NCBI taxonomy): domain Eukaryota; kingdom Metazoa; phylum Chordata; class Actinopteri; order Gadiformes; family Merlucciidae; genus Merluccius; species Merluccius polli. The sequence goes on from JAOPHQ010004336.1 coordinate 74,064, forward strand.
TCTAGATTAAAGAAATTAATCTATGCCCACCACTACTTTTTTATATATATGAGCGGATGGAGAGGTTGCATAGAGGTTGCAAAAATAAACTTTGTTTCTGAAACCTTTTTTAGCAGTGTTCTATACATGTATAATAGTATATTATATGTCAATGTAATATAGGCAATCAAAAAAAAAGTGTGTTGATTTTGGCTCCAACGGGAAGGCAACTTTTTTCTCAATTTTCTAGTAAAAAATGTAAAAACTGTCTATAATACCACACACTAGATGCATCCACAAACAAACTGAGAAATATATATATTTGAATTATTTTCAATGCTGCCAGCCCCCAGCTCCTAGATGTGGCTATGTATTTCAAATACAACTCCATTAGAATAGCAGCGGGAGTTTGTTTATTTGGCCGTCTTCCCAAAGTACATAACTCCCGACCCACTTGACTGACCCTTCACAAGACAACCCATGTGTTGATGAATCTATTACAGAGTTACTGGACAATGAAGTCACCTTCATACAACCTGCATACACACAGGAATCCCTAGAACAATATGTTCACTAAAAGAGGTGGGAGTGGTTTTTATGAATGAGCAAGGTAGAGGCTAGGGCCTCTTTTGGTCAAGTAGGCCAACAGGTAGACTGCGGATGACCGGGTGTCGAACCAGGAACTTTTCGGCTGGGAGCCATCATTTCTAGACTTTCCCGTCTCCAAATATTGATAATAATTGCATACATTGGACAAATCCTTAGGCATCAATACACAACTCTCCCGCACAAACGTGTACTTTACCTTTAAGAACTCCAGGAAGGCAGGTTTCGAGATGCATGCCTTCTTAATGAGTGCCATGGCGTTCGTGAAGTTGTTCACATAGTCGCTGTACACGTCAAGTACCATGGACTTGGAAAACTGTGTGAAAAAAAAAAAAAAAGTTTACCATGGCCTGGGTGAATACTCGATTCTGATTGGCTGGAGAGGCTTTCGATAACCACGTGGCTATGATGTGATTGTAACGTAAGCGCACATATGAATCTCATGTTGAATCTCATGTCAACTGATTGCGTTCCAGGCATTAGTCAGACCCATATATTTCTCCAGTCATTTGATGTTTGTTTCCAGGAACACACAAAATAGTGCAAGCTAAAAGTTGTTTGTTTTGAGATAGGCTTTCCCAAAAATATGAATCAACACCCTTGTATTTTAATTATTCACAAGTAGCCATGGTGTAAGCAGGATAATCCACTCCGAGGTGTGCAGTTATCGAAAAATAATGCACTTCGCGGAGGCAAACCCTCTTAGCCTCTTAGTTCTTAGCCCCGGCGGCGTGCATTATTTTTCGATAACCGCACACCTCATCGTGGATTATCCCTCACACATATAATGTATAATATTACATACAAGAAAATAATCACTGAAAAAGGTCCCCTGCCTCTTTCAAACATTAGTAAACCCTTATATATTGAATTAAAATTTGACAAATTTGCTCATTTAATTTGATTAAATAATTGCTTTCATCCAGCTTTTGTTCAGAATGTGTGTGTGTGTGTGTGTGTGTGTGTGTGTGCATGTACTCGCACGTGCATGTGTGTGCCTGCGCGTGCGTGCATGCGTGTGCGTGCGTGTGCATGCATCTGTATGCATGCCTGTGTAATAGACTCTTTTTCAATTAAACTCCAAGGTAGACTTAACAGAAACTGAACCAAAAGTGTTGCCAAATTGCAAATAGGAATTAAGGTTCTTTGTTCGGCAGACTGTGCCTTCCAAACAAGCATTACAGAAGCAGCAGGTGACAGACACAATCTCACCGAAGGGAAAACATTAGCCAGTCCTTACCTCACCTCTTTCCTTCCAGCGAGGTCTGATCTAATACTGAGGGATCTTTGTGAGGAGGAGGAGGAGGAGGAGGAGGAGGAGGAGGAGGAGGAGGAGGAGGAGGAGGAGGAGGAGGAGGAGGAGAGGATGATGGGTAAGGAGGAGGAGGAGGTGGGGGTGGAGGAGGTGTGTAAAGGAGGAGAATGGGGTGGTGGGTGGACAAAGAGGAGGAGGAGGAGTGTGAAGGAGGAGAATGGGGTGGTGGGTGGACAAAGAGGAGGAGGAGGAGGAGGAGGAGGAGGAGGAGGAGGAGGAGGAGGAGGAGGAGGAGGAGGAGGAGGAGGAGGAGAGGGGGGTGGGTGGTGGAGGAGGAGGAAAGGGGGGTGGGTGGTGGAGGAGGAGGAAAGGGGGGGAATTGGTGGGTGAAGGGGTGGTGGAGCGAGGAAGGAGAAAGGGGTGGTGAGTGGAAGAAGAGGGAGGAGGACGATGAAGGGGTGGTGGACCGGGAGGGGTGGTGGGTGAAGGAGGAGGACGAGAGGATGGGCGCTTCCTGAGATGGGACACCTTAATGACCAGGAGAGTGCGAAGGGGGGGGGGGGGATCAAAAAGTTCCTCTAATAGAGAAATAATGAGCCAGCCGCATGGACACACACACACACACACACACACACACACAAGCGCGCCTCTCGAAAAGAAGCGATAGCACATACATGACGGAAGTTGAGTGAGGCCACTTGTGGAAACATGCCAATCCCTGGGAGAGTGGCGGCGGCGGTGGCGATGTTGTTTACTCCAGCTGTAATTGACTCCATGTTTGGGGTAAACTATGCAGTGTTTGCTCCATCTCAGAGCTGTAGCTCATTAGGACTGTGAGAAGAGGAGATGGGGTGGGGGGCGGGGGGGGGGGGGGGGGGGGGGGGGGGGGCGGCGGCTTTTAATGTTCGCTAGGAAGCGCTCAAAAGACACGAGTCCCCTACGCCAGGCAAACACCTCTCTGATTGGTGCAGAGCCACTCGGAGCAAATGGACAAAAACACTACTCGCATGCAGGCACACACACCACACATACACACAGACTCTCTTTAACACACACACAGACACACACACACCACCAGATAAGGACACACTGACACATTCGCAAGCACTCACACATTTAGCATACCTGCAAACTCATAAGGGTTGAAAAAGGTGACAAACGAAACCGTTGTAGGGGGGGTCTGGGGGCATCCCCTCCCAGGCAAATTTTGCTATTTTAACATGTAAATTAAGCATTCTGGTGTACTCCCAGAAGAAAATAAAGGGAAAAGACAACATTTTCTTATGGTAAAAATGGCACATTTATTAACCCATAAACTGGTCAGTCAACGGCCGACGGGGGGGGGGGGGGGTTGCGCGCGATCGTAACACACCACGGACCTATGACCGTCGAACGGACCTATGACCGGCGGGGTTGTCTCAAAAAGGAGGACAAATACGTGTCCGGCTTCAGGGGCGCCGTAAGGGGGGGAAAAGTTAGGACGATTCCAAGGGCCCAGCACTGACAGGGGCCCGTCGGTCGTAGGTCGTAGGTCCGGGGGTGTGTTACGATCACGCCCCCCTCCCCCCGTCGTTCTTAGGTCCGGGGTGTGTTACGATCGTGCGCACCCCCCCCCCCCCCCCCCGTCAACAATCGCGCGCATCCCCCCCCGTCGACAATCGCGCGCACCCCCCCCCCCGCGCGCACCCGTCGACAATCGCCGCCCCCCCGTCGGTCGTCGTTCCTGTGGTGGGCCAGTCCAGTAGAAAATTGCCAGGGCCCAATGTGATATCTTTTCATGGGGCCCAAAATGCCTGGCAGCGCCCCTGTCCGGCTTGATGCTGCGCCGGACAGGGCATTGTAAAACCGGGCAGTCCGGCCTAAAGCCAGACGAATGGCCACCCTAGCGCTGTGGTTTATCTTGATTACGATTGGTGGTCGTGTAACATGGAACGTGGAGTCATTTGGCCAAATCATTTTTTTATTGTGAAGAGATAGCAAACTTGTTTCTCGCTCATTATACAGTCGGTTATTATACAGTCTATGGTTGGTCAGTCATCGTCCCCCCCCCCCCCCCCCCCCCCCCCCCCCCCCCCCCCCCCCCTTAAAAAACCTCTTCGTATCTACACGATTCACGTAAATGACCTATTTTGAGTTGAAAGCGGCGAATTTCGCCGAAAGGTGACTAGTTTGCAGGTATGATTTAGGCACACACACGTATTCAGGTACACACACACAAACACACAATCAAAGGCACTTACACACGGCCGTTTTCAGGCCTTCACACATACAGTGGTGACACAAAAGAAATACCCAATTTGTCATTTTTTTCTATCCTTATTCGACATAGGCCAGCAGGACCCACAACCACACACCCCCCGTCACAAACACACACACACACACACACACTAACCGAAGCAACGAATAAGTCTCCAATCTTTTCGCTGGCGTCCCACTCGGCCACGCGACAGGCCAGGGCAATCTGGAACATGGAGTGGCACTGGGTGATCTCTCGCAGGCGGTAGAAAATGGGCCGGATCTTCCTGGGGCTCAGGACGCGTGGCTCCGCCTCCAGCAGCGGCCGGTGGTACTCCTGCGGGGACACGCAGAGAAATGCCCTTTATATTGCTCTGTGCAAAACAACAAATAAAAGCAAAACAACAAATAAAAAGGGATGGAGCAGAAATATGGTCAAACTTAACACGCACACCTTACCACTACTGCACCATCCACTCCTAAAACAGTACATCATTGTGCGGGGAGACAACTTTGCACTAACCAACTGGGATGCCGAAACTGTATCGTTCTTCTGCACTATATATATTATTACATACATTTTGTTTTTATTTACACACTTAAAAAAAAAAAAACTTGTGTTATTACTCTTCTTGTTACTTACTTTGATTACACATTATAATTGACTTGTTTATCTTACTTACCTGCATCGATGACTGCTACTGCCTGTTTTTTGTTGGCATTTCACAAATAAAGCACTTGAAAGTTTCATAATGGCGCTCGCTTCAAAGAAGGATGATTTTCTACCAGCATTTTAGAGAGAGCAACATGACTTGGTTTCTCTCTGGTGAGGGCATGGGGGCCAAAGCCATTAAAGAAACACTTTCAACCTCCCTCACAGTGCTGTAGACGCTGCCGGAGCCGAACAATTTCCAGGAGTACATTTACAATGACTTTCAACACGAACCTTAAAACTAAAACCAAACCCTTTGCCATGTTACAGAACAAAGGGATTGTCTTGTGTTGGCATGCTGTTTGCCATCATATCATGCCCTTACAGGTTTATCAACAGGGGATTTGACACGACAACCAAGTCACATTACTACAGTAATCAATCATCTTCATCACATGATCCCGCCCACCCATTTTCCAATTGGAGCTCACACAGATGTGACGTAAAGCAGCCAATGCCTGAGCTAAGGGAGCTGGGCCACTGATACTGCCAGCCAATCACCAGCCAGTGGCTCATTAATAGGCACGAATGTCTCCAAAGCACACTTGTTTTAGGTAGAAAATATGTCCTAGGAAAAAGTACTAGAAAAGCAAAGTCTCTTATGCAAGAAAGAACAGGCAATCATATGCAAAGTGAAATCACAGAAATTACAGTATAAACATTAAGGGCCCTATTTTGCACTCAGCGCAATTGACTTTGTGCACTGGCGCTTGTACAATTCCTATTTTGCACCCGACGCACATTGGAATTTTCCCTCGCAAGGCGCAAGTCCTTCACTTGGGGAATGAAGTTGCGCTCCGGGGGCGGTTCAGCGAAAACAGGAGGCGTGTCCCGGCGCAAACGTTCCCTGGTGCCATTCTGCACTTTCACAAAACAATTGCGCCACAGACCAGGAAAAACCTCGTTTAAAGTCAGTGGCGCTTATTCAGACGCAATTTTAAGGGCGCATGCTTGGCCATAATCAGGGGGGGATGCGCGATTGTTGACGGGGTGGGGTGGGGGGGGCGCGATTGTTGACGGGGTGGGGGCGGGGGGGGTGCGCGGTCCTAAAATCTGGACCGGCGCAAAAATAATAATACACAAAATAAAAAATACAAAATAAAATAAAAAAATAATTACGGCCGGCCGGCTCGGCCTGAAATCGTCTGGCCGTTGGGGAAATATCCCGAACCTCCCGATGGCCACCCGTCCCTGGCCATAGTGTGTGTACAACGTCCATACACTTTGCTTCTCTAATCTACAAGGAAGCAGTTCTCATTTTTGCAAACCATACATACAAGCAAAAATATTACCACATATGTGAAAAATAGGCATAAATCTAGCGTACACAGTTACCCAAAATATTCAGGCTAATAGTAATGACGGATCAAATTAACCTGTTTGACCAATAGTCGCAAGACACAGGTATATAAGGACACCAGGATGACACCTTTTATTATGCCAGCAACAGCGCGTGCAATGTTTTATAATCGAAAACACACAGAAACACGAAGCGGTGTAATTGAAAGAACATTCGGCATACTGAAAATGCGCTTCAGCTTATTTGACAGAAGAGCTGCATCATCTGTAAGCAGTGCTTGAAGTGGGCCGGTACGCACCGGTATGCAGTACCGGCACTTCTACATTTTACCCTTTAGCGTACCGGCACTTTTTCTTGAGTACCGGCACTTGTCACAGGCTGCCCCCCTCCCCACCCCCTCGTCGGTCGTAGGTCCGGGGTGGGTTATGATCGCCCCCCCCCCCCCCCGTCGACAATCGCCCCCCCCCCCCCCCCTCCCCCCGCCGTACGCAGTACCGGCACTTATTTTTGTCCACTTCAAGCACTGTCTATAAGCGAAGTAATCTCGGTCTAATGTTAGACCACATTGTAAATATATCACCATGCATTCATAACCTCGTGATTCAGTGAGAGTGAGGCCCAAACATCGGAAAGTATGTCTTTGTGACATTTCTTTATTTACTATTTTGTCAACGGAAAATGAAAAGTTGAAAAGATTTAAACAGAAGAACTAATTATTTTTCCCTCTGATGGGCATGCGCGCGCTACGGCGGGATTGGACACGTCTGGGTCCAGTAGTGGCAATGCGCGATGTGCTCGCCATGGAACAAGCGCGCCTGCTTTTAAAGGGAATGTGAGACGACGCTCTGATTGGTTTATTGCACGTTACGCCCAAACCACACCTATGACTAATGTAGCTACTTCAGACCAACCCATTTTAGATTTGCGCTGGGCGCAAGAGTCATTTATCCCGCCGGGATAATAGCAACAGCGCCCAAGATCCGCCCACAAAGCCACTTGCGCTTTGCGTTTCATACTTGCGTTTCAGACCGGCAAAATAGGGCCCTAAGTCTGTCTCGTCATTTGGGGTCTATGTAGTTCAACACAGCCGTAATAACAGTTCCACCGCTCTCTGACAAAACTTCAAAACAGCGCGTGGGGTTTATTTCAAGGTTAATCACTTCAAACATCGTAAAAGTTGTCTGAAAGCTGTAAATAAAAGCGGAAACGAGAGCGGACTGTTCCCTGTAACAACAGATGAACAGCATGTTAATGTTGGCCACTGCACTTTTAAATGTGTTTGTTTTTGTGCTTATTCCTGCCGGACTATAAATCCATCACGGTAACAAATGAATAATCCCACACAGCTGGGCTGTAATGACAGACACCCCCATCAACACGCCTCAACAAGCAGGCCGCCCTCAATCTTGTTTTATGTTCTCTTCTTCACCGGAAACGACACCACATTCACTCGTTCGGCTCAGCTGGACCATCGCACCAAAAGCCGAAATAGCTCAAAATAAAATTGCCACATCCCCAAAGAATCACACACACACATACACACACACGATGATCATGTCATTTCACAATAAAACCGTGTCATTGTTACTTGGCTGGCATTGGGAAAAGGGTGAGTGTGGGTGGGTGGGTGGGTTGTGGTGGTCCAGCGGCGATCGATGGCGATCACCGCTGAATCTGACTGTGTGGTGCGCCCATATCCTGTCAGCAGGAGATATTTTCTTTCTCTCCATGTGAAAGGGAAAAGAGAAAGCTGAACGCCGCAGCCTCCATCTCAGAAGGTTTCCACCCGTTATGCTGACATTACACGAGGAGACCTGAGGAGAAATATCCCAGCCGAGGTCATTTCTCTGCATCGCGGCGACCGAGCCAGCGTGGTCTGAATGGACGGCGCGCTGTCAGTCGAGAAGGAAGTAGTGGAGGTCATTTAGGGATCGTCTGGATTTAGTATTCTGCTTTCTTTACTTGGTATATGTCATGAACTACTATGTCATAAATAAAGTTATCCTTCAAACATGCCTTTAGCATTAGAAGAACTACAGCTTGAGACAAGCTTTTTTCGTTCTCGAAAATGTGGAATAAAATAAATGTAAAAATGTAATAACTTTTTCTCGGCAGAAAGGTGCCTTGCAAGAAAGGTGAGGGAACGTTTTGTTGTGCTGTCAAATGCTGAAAGCTAGTGTAAGGTAGTGTTGTGTCTTTTGAGAGGGGGGGTTGTTTGGATCACAACTCTACCACCTTGGTAATACATTTGAAAATCCACAGAGAAAAAATATGGTCAGCCAAATATATTGTGTTGGCCAGATTGGCCTATTCATTTTTCCACTGTAGTTGGTGGGAGGAGATGACGGAAACGGGAGCGATTATGCAGGCAGAACATCTATATTCATCATGGGAAGTGTCAATCCTGGCCCTTGTAGTTCATGACACGCAAGAAAATAATTTCTAAACTTTCGACAGCCAATGAGAGAGCCCTCTCTCTGGCTGCACCATGACTGACAGTTCACGAAGTTCGAACAGCAAAAATACGGCATACAATATTAAAAAAAAAACTTGCTGTGTCATCTCATGTCGTTTCAAATTCATATATTATGTGCATCTCTGCAACTATAAAAAAAGACACAAAGTCGCTGGGGCGGTTAAAGGCATCTCTGTGGCCGATGCAGCTATTGCATGTGTCGTTACAGGTGTTAAATTACCTATATAACTGTAAAATTATCTGTCATGTGTGTTAAATGAGCTGTTGTAGTTGTTAAAGTGGCATACTCTTGTCTAAAAGTTACCCGGTGTGACACCGGCGTTTAGCACCACATTAAACCACACCGAGCTGCTCCATCCCGACTGTCTGCACACCGAGACTCTGCTGCAGTAATGTGATGGATATGGCTTCCCCACTAGTCATTCACGGCCGCTTAAACGATGAAGATGATTGTGTGTGGCAGAGGAAGGGTGGTGGGGGTGGATGGAAGAAGAGGTGGAGGGACAAGGATGGAGAGGGAGGGGGGGGGGGGGGGGGGGGGTTCGGCTCAGATGCAGGATGATTGCATGTGGCAGAGGAAGGGTGGTGTTGTAAGGAAGTGGAGGGAGGAGGAAGTGTGTGTGTGTGTGTGTGTGTGTGTGTGTGTGTGTGTGTGTGTGTGTGGGGAGGTGGGGCGTAGAGAGGCAGAGAGGGGGGCAGGTAGGCTCAGCTGCAGGATGATTGCATGTGGCAGAACATGGTTGGAGATGGTGCGCAGTGCTGGAGCTGGCGGTGGTGACAGAGTAGGAGGAGTTAGTAGTTAAGAGTTAGGGTGTCCCTTCCTGCCGAAAGGTACCGTGGTTCGATCCCCAGAATCTGCAGCCCAACCTGTAGGCCTCTTTGAGCAAGATGTCCGAACCCATGACCTGCTCCTTAACGTCATGTGTGTGTAATCACTGTGAAGGTGGTAAGTTAGGCTCACCTGCAGGATCCTTCGGAGGGACTCCAGGTAGCTGCGTTCACTCTGGATGATGGATCCCAGGATATGGCGCCTGACCACCTGGGAAATAACGCAGAGCGGTCCCAACGTGAGCTAGCTTTGTGAGGAGAGGTGGGGGAGGCTGCGGGAGGGGCGGCCACAGGTGAGGGTGAGGGGGGGGTTGATGGATGGCTCTGTAATTATGCGTTTGTCACACAGAGAGCGAGCGGGGCTACAACGAAAATCAAACCAACACACACCCCGGGAGCGGTGTGGTTGTGTGAATGCGTCTGTTGTCGAGCCGGATGATTGGGGGCTGATGATTCGGTGTGTTTTGGGCCGTCGAGAGGCTGCTGTCTGTCACAATGAGAGCAGAGGGAACTGACTACAGCTAAAGGTAAATTGATGCCTTTGTTGGAGGAATGACTGGTGGTCTACAACCCAGAATTATTGTCACAGTATGAATGTGAATAATACTATTATGACATGATTAGAGATGTGTAATTATATTTTTTGTGTCCTCCTGTGTTGTTGGCGATTAGGGCCGAGTACAATGTTGACTGCATTGATACTTCCTCCCTGTATTGTGGGATTTTGTGATATTTGTGAATGGATTTTGTGAATGATTGTCATATTGTGTAGCCTTAATACAATATTAGGATTGATACCATAACCCCTACCTACCTGTCGTACCCTACCTATGACATTCAAAATGTTCTCGCCTAACTTTTATCCAAAGAATCTCCTCTCAGAACTTGTAAGTCGCTTTAGATAAAAGCGTGATATCTACCAAAATCAAACCCTATTCGTGTCTGGGATGCATAAAGTACATCTTATCTCATCTTTATCTTATTAAGTATCTCTCTAGTAGTTGGTCTTTCTATAGACCTTATTCACTGTATAAGGTTGGTTCCTTGTTGACAACGAACCAGTAGGGCAACTTAATGCATTAATTTTAGTTCTGCTTTCCACTTCCCCGCCCCGGTAAGAGTTGTCATGGTCTCCCCAAGTATTATAGAGGGTTTCCCCACCCAACTAACCAATATGAAGTCTATATAGGGGGTACCTGCTGGCTGGACAGTCCTTCCGGCATGGGGCTGAGCTGGGGTGGGGGGTGTTTGACCTCCGACACGGCCACCTCCAGGTACCCTGCGTCATCCTCCATATCTTCTACACACGCACACACACACACACACACACACACACACACACACACACACACACACACACACACACACACACACACACACACACACACACACACACACACACACACACACACCAGGGATAGACGGGACAGATGAGAGGAAGAGAGACATAAATATCCATAAATGGCAATGAGAGCGCGCGAGAGAGAGAGAGAGAGAGAGAGAGAGACAACCTTCAGACACTTCACTGCAATGTGAGACACGCAGCTGCACTCGAAGTTTATTACCTTTAAAAATATGAAAAGGCTCTGGAGAGGAGAAAGACAAGGAGATGAGAGCGAGAAGAGATGAGAGCGATGGAGAGAGAGAGGCCTTTGAGCTTTCAAAACAATCCCGTATTGGTAAAGAAGGCACAGCGTCAGCGTCTGAACACGCCTTGCGTCTCCTCCCGAGTACAAAGACACATTCAGAAGAAAGAGTATCCAGGACTCCCTCCTCAACCACAAAAGGCCCAGATCCCACAAGCTTGTGCTGTTGCAATTAAAGCCCTTGGAACGATCACAGGGCTTTGGCGGGAGAATAAAAAGCAGAATAGGATAAAAAGCACAAAAAAAGAAGCTAATACAGTGTTGACTTTTCCTTCTGAACAAACTCGAAAAACAGCCACCGCTGGCCCCTTTACCTCGCTGCGATGGAGGGGAGATTTGTTTGTAACTGATAAGCGTAGTTTATTTAAGGACGCTTCTCTGCGCTCCATTAGGGGTGCTTAGTCTCATTCTTGCTATTTTCACACTAAGACGCGAGCTAGCCGCTTGGTAGCTTTAAAAAAAAAAGAAAAAAGAACAAATTAAAAAAAACGCCTTTTCTTCAACCGTCAAAATCTCCACTTGACCACCGTGTCCGTCTCTAATCTGCGAGAGCCAGGTCCACTTATCCGGCAGCCTTTCTTGGGGAAAAGGCAGAAAGCTATAATCGTTGAGATCCGTCTTCTCCACAATGCTTCTCGAGCTTAGAGAAAGGGGGAAAAGGTAATGAGGCACTCTTGTTGCTTCGTTTGGCTTAACTAGTGTCAAACACACACAAAACCACCCACAACAAACGCCAACAAAGGACCAATATATCTTCCACCACACATCAGTAAAACAAAGTGAAACTTTTGCCATCAAGTCAGCCAAGTTGACTGCGCATTAGGTCTATACCGCAGAACACAAACCACATATATATTATTCTCAACAAACTTTACCTGCGTGATCTTTCTTCTGGAGGAAGGAGACCTTCCTCATTACGGCGATCTTGGTCTTCTCTAGGCCATCCTTGGTGCCGCTCTTCGCAGCCTTCATGAACTGCTGAACCTGGAGGTGATGGGGGTCCACAACAACAGACAACAACACGGAAAACAGAAAACCACCGTTACTCTGGACAGAGAGAGACGTGACAGGGCTGTAAACCGTTCAAATTCATCCTCATTCATCCTCCTGAGCTTTTTCTAAGCGGGTTCTTCCTACCACGAGGTGATCTGAACTTCTGATTCACTTTTTCCAATGCGTTACGGAGAAGGACGACAGACTGACGCCCAAGGACTAACTGCAGGGCTCCACTGAAAATGGCACCAATGTCAATTTTCTGTTGACGTTGTGCTCCACAGGAGTGCGACGTGAAACCTGTCTTTCTACATTGCACAAATAAGCACGCCATCAATTTTTCCGTTCGGACATCTGCGGAGCCCCTTCCCCCCCTGTCCTTGATTATAATGGCAATGGGATCATAATTCCCCAGCCGAAAGAAAAGGTCCGACGGACCGCTCGCTGGCTGGGACGTGCGCTGGCTGGGACGCGCGCTGGCTGGGACGCGCGCTGGCTGGGACGCGCGCTGGCTGGGACGCGCGCTGGCTGGGACGCGCGCTGGCTGGGACGCGCGCTGGCTGGGACGCGCGCTGGCTGGGACGAGTCGGACTGGAGGTCTGGAGCTCAGAAGAGCAAGCCCCCCCCCTGTGACCTCTGGAACCAGACCCCCATCGGCCCAGGACACAGTAGTAGTATTATTTTTTACAATGACGCCACTGCTGCAGGAAACTAGGTCAATAACAGGGGGGGGGGTGGAATGACACGGGTGTTTATGGAAGTTAATACGGAGGATGGCTTAATAATGCATGTGTCCTATTAAAGCCCACTCTAAGAGAAACGGAGAGCAGGAGAAAGAGAGCGCGAGTGAGAATAAACACGTCATTAGGGTCATTAATAGAATATAACGGCTTGTATATGCGAAAGAGAGGAGCGCAAGGGAGCGAGCGAACTCCAACGGGGCCAAAAAGGAGAGCGACTCAACATAGAGAAGGTGAGAAGGCCAGACGTCAGTGTCAGTAAGACCGGCCTCCAGTCAGCTTGGAGGCCGGTCACACCATATTCCAGTGCACAGTACATCCAGAACGTACATTTAGACGGTACATTCAGAGGGTTTTAAAGAGTCGCGATCACAGTGTGTGCAGTATGTGCACTTCACTTGTACTTGTACTCTAAGCCTTTGTGTCGAGGAAGAAAGTAAATTTTAAAAAAAGTAAGTCAAGTAAATTGATCAACATTTGGATGAGGCTGAGGCCGGGTTCCTTCGCGGGGCCCGGGAAACGATACCTTGGTGTCGTAGTTGGCGCCGAGACGCGACGCTAGTTCACGTTTGGTCCTGGCACAGCGCTCTCTCAGGCCACGCACTTCAGGGGACAGCTAAGGTACAGGGATGGGTGAAACGGAAGGGGGGAGAGGGGTGAGGCAAATGGGGGAGGAAAGGGTAAAGGGACGGGGCGGTATGCAGGGGGTGAACGAGTGGGGAGGGTGAATGGGGGAGGGTGAAGCGGTGCGAGGTGGGTATAGGGATGGGTGAGACGGAGGGGGGGGGAGGGAGTTGAGACCAATGGGGGAGGAAATGGGAAAAGGGATGGGGAGGTATAAAGGGGTGAATAAGTGGGGAGGGTGAAGGGGGAGGGGGGAGGTTGAGATGGGATACAGGGATGGGTGTGGTAGAGGGGCAAGGGGGTTAGGGTGAGGGGATAGAATAGGGAGTGGGGGTATAGAAGGGGTGAGGGGTGGATGAGTAGGGAGGGTGAAAGGGTTGAAGGGGGAGGTAAATGGGTTAGCATTTGGTGGAGGGATGAGAAGGTAGGGTGAAAGGGTGAGGGTCGAGAGAATGAGTGTTGAGGTCAATGGGTCAGCGGGTTGAATGGGTGGGTGGTGGGGTTGGATGGATGGGTGAGGGTTTGGTGAAGGGGTGAGGGTTGGGCGAAGGAGTGAGCGGAGAGCGAAGCGGTGAGGGTTGCAGGTGTTTACATGAATGCACATAACAGTCAAAGCAGGAGGTTGGTAGACAGGACGAGAGAGAGAATAGGGAAAGGAGAGGGGGGGGGGGTGAGACAGACAAGGAGAAATGGTGAGGGAGGTGACAGAGGCAAAACAAGCACAGCAAGGGATTAATCACAAGCTCGCAGAGAGAGAGAGAGAGAGAGAGAGAGAGAGAGAGAGAGAGAGAGAGAGAGAGAGAGAGAGAGAGAGAGGAGAGAGAGAGAGAGAGAGAGAGAGAGAGAGAGAGAGGAGGTGGATGCATCAAAGCCACTGCGTTCGGTCAGAATGCGTTGCCACGACACGGACTAACAGTCCAAATGGAAACAAAGAGACGGCTGCGCAGGCAAGGCAGACAGGAAGGGAGGAGAATCTGTCCCCATCTCACAAAGACATCCACTGACACACACCTCCACTACTCCCCTCACACACACACCTCCATTCATGTCTACCTTCAGCCTTCGTGTACCTTCACTAGCGCATACCTCCTATTAGGGCTGGGCGATATGGAAAAATGTATTATCGCTATTAATTACGGGTCATTTTAGATGATATCGATAAATGTGCTTATTAATTAAAAATACCATTCTAAACAGTCTGACTGAGGGTCATTAAATTAAGTATATGGAAATGCAAACTACTACTAGTTTTCTCACTAATGTTTAAAACCTCATATTTGATCATTTTAAAAGCATATCCTCTCATCATAATTCATTTATGCTATAAAACCGGGTATCACGGTAAGTCAATATCTTAATTTCATTACTATGCAATACCATTCAAAGACGATAAACGAGAATATTGAATCGTTGCCCAGCCCTATCACACCTCCACTCCCCTCGTATACACGTCCATCACATACACCTCACATTCACTCCCCCTCACACACACAAACACACATCCACTCAGGTATACTGTACCTCCTCCACCTTATTACACCTCTACTAACATACAACTCCCCTCACAAACACATCCACGACCACATCCATCTCCCCTTCCTTTACTTAAACCTCCACTCACATTCACCACCCCTCACATGCACCACCCCTCACATTCACTATCTCTCACATTCACCACGCTCACACGCACTGCCCCTCATGTACATTTCCACTCACATCCACCTCCACACCCCTCACATCCACCTCCGCCCACACACCTCTCCTCCATCACAACAAACCAAGGCCATTGATTCTAGCACCATTAATATGCAGTTAATTATCCAACCTTGATTAATTAAAAGAAACAAGTCATTGATGTCAAAATGTGAGTGCTTGTGGTTTTCCTGCCATAGATTAATTCCTCTTTTGTTCTGTGACAAGGTAAGGCATGAATGGGATGCATGTACAGGCACGCATGAACGCTGAGGGGATTTTCATATATTACCTGTCGCAAGGTAATATAGTTTTTTCCTTTCACGCGGCTTTGCTATTTACAATCAATTTAACACAGGGCATTGTAAGTTTACAATGCATGCTATATCCATAGGCCCTGCTCACACACAATCACCGTGTACAAATATGTAAAAAGGGGGGTTGGGCGTCGTGAATCTATGCATTAATAATCCCACAAGTCAGCATGATACTTCATTATCACTGTCATTATTATCATCGTTTGAAGATGTCCTTGTACCTGTGCCGCACAGCGTACAACGTGCAGAATGTAAACCTTATATGCACCAATAGAGCTACAAAGAGCAGAGTAGACTGCTAAACTGCTGGAGGAGAACAGCAAACCAAGCACGACGTGAATGGGAACACAGTGCCATCTAGTGGACGGCTAAAATCCTACAGGTGTCAGACTGAACAAGAGAGCCAGACGTTGGCAGGGAGAACTGAACGCTTCGGTTGTTTTGTTTTGTTTGCGCTCATTTCAGAACGTACAGGGTACAATCTAGACAAGCCTAATAAATATTTTTCCACGGGTCGTTTTTGTGCTTTCCAATTCTGAACATCAATAAAATGGCATTTGCACAGGAAGGAGAAGGAAATGAAATATTGTCATTGTAATGTTGGTGGCGTCTTTGTTCGACAGGCGTGAGAAAACAGCCCGCATCCACCACTGGGATGTTTCCAAGTCCCTTTACCTGGCAAATAACTTCTGATTGAATTTGATTGCATTCGAGCAAAAAAGCATACATAACGCCACATCACCTCACAAAAACACACAAAAACACACAAAAACACACAGAAACACGGACGGACAGACGGACACACACACACACACACGATTATTTTCTCCGACACAGGCAACATGCACACAATAACGAACAAACGAACAAACAAAATTCCCAAATGAAAAATAAACAACAGGCAAACAGACAAATGAGATGGATACACACACACACACACACACACTCACACTCTCACTCTCACACACACACACACACACACAAACACACACACACACACTACCTTGCTGCGTGTGGGTACTTTGGCCTCGTTGTCAGAATGGTCTTCATAGTCCTCAAATTCACTGGAGCTCCAGCCGTTATCGGCGCCCACTGAATCTCCTCTCTGGACATCTTCATAGATGACATCATCTAAGACACACACACACACACACACGCAAATTGAGACTAATATCTTTTTAGCTGAAGAATATACTTCAGCTAAGAATGACCCAATACATACACACACATTTACACATACTCACATCATTTGTGTGAGATGATTAGCTTTCAAATTCAATAATTATCTTCTTGAATGAGAAATATGACCAAAAACATGTATATGCACACACACACACACACACACACACACACACACACACACACACACACACACACACACACACACACACACACACACACACACACACACACACACACACACACAAACGCACACACACTATACCCACACAAAACAACACACACACCCTTCCCCGGTACAGACCTTCATCAGGAGATGGGTGTGGGTGGTCTTCACTGGGCACGTCATCATAGATCACCTCGAGACTGTCACTCTGCGGCACTGCACACACAAAGTAAACGGTATCAATATTTGTAGCTTTTTTTATGAAGAATATATATATATACATCACTGTAAAAACACACTTTACACACAGACCAACACACACACACACACACACACACACACCTGGTAAAAGCATTCTCCTGAATGTGCACCATAAGACATTAACATACTCAAAGTTAACCCACAAACTACCACATCCTGTGCATGCACTAAGCTTCTTATATGTCCACATATGCTGCTAGATCCAACCCTAGAACAAATCAAACGCACATGCTTAGATGAATGTATGCATGCTCCCATCCTGTGGTATAAATCATACGCAGCATTCATCACACGCCTACACACAAATGCGTCCTGATGAACGTATGCAATGTCTCCTTATATCTTGGGAATTTATCATAACAAAGCACACACACACATACACACGTGCACACACACACACACACAATTCCAATGAACATATGTACACACACACACACACACACTCTCCCATCTCCACGGTTGTGTTTGTACGGAGGAACCCGTTCAGGACTGGTGTGCCGGTGATGAGGCGTGCCGAGATAAGGAGAGTCCTGACAGCAGCGCTAATGTTTTCCTGCGCGGCGGTGTCGGCTGAGGCGGTACTATCCACCTTGTTGGGCGTATTGACCCGCTCTGACGCACAATTTGTCATTAACTGTTTTGAGAGTGTTTCAGCCTAATTTAGCTCGGTGGGCTCAGTATCGACCCGGCCTTAAACTGTGATTTGTTTGGAAACACCACGTTTTAATCCGCCCCACCCACACACAAAGGAACACATAGAAATACACACACACAGAAACACAGAAACACACACACACACACAGCCCTGCAACAGCAACAATAGCTGTTTTTTTCCAATTAAACCGGCCAGAGATGGATTAGTAAACGGTGTTCATTCAACACCTCGAAATAACCTTAGAGTCTTTTGTTTTGAAGCGTCAAAGACTTCCTGTCCCTTTCAAAATAAAACAAGCGGGAAGCTCAGGCTTCCTCTGCATGTATAGCAAAAGATTAGTGGCTGTGTGTCTCATCAAATCACATTTTAAGAGGGGCAATTCGGAAAAATAAAGTACAAAATAACAAATAAAAACATCATAAAGAAATAGATTCAAAAATTGAAATAGATTCACTAAGGCACCATTCACCATGGCAATCAGTAACCCTGCAATGAAGCTGACAGCGAGGCCTCTTGGGAATAACAGCTTTACAATCATAAAAGCTTCCTCAAGGCAGGATCCTGGATAACACATAACTCACTGATAACAGCATAATGGTAGTACAGATACACTGTTCATGATGCAAGATAACAATGTAAAACAATATAATATAGATAGAGCTACCATTATGGAGGGGAATATACCAAGCTTATAAACAGGAAATATTATGCATAATAACATAATAAGTGAATAATTACAAGACGAGTAATCATTTCCTTTCAGTTGCCTCAACGGAAATTATTTGGTTCACAGGCAATTACAGCCATTCCTCCCTTTACTTGTGGGAGAACAGATCTAGTAATGTGTGCTTGCGTAGGAAGGCCTTAAAGTGCACGTAGGATGTACATGTTCAGTTTCAAACAGCACAGAAGTTGCAGGTTCAGTTGTTTTGGATTAGCTTTTTGTAAAGTGGGGTAGTATTGTTCTCCGTATTTAACTAGTGTGCTAAACATGTAGGCAATACGTATTGAGGCGACACAGGTTCGATTCTGACCCGCGGCGCTATGCTACATGTCATTCCCTCGCTCTTTTAACCCACTTTCTGGTACGTCTTCACAGTCCTGGCACAAAAGCCCATACAAATATACTTTGTGACTAAAACATGCGTTCTGACCGAAAAATGGCCGTTGATTTTTTTATTTCAAATCAGATAAAAATAACCTCATCTGAAAACAGCAATTTAGTCGCACTACAGGACCCCAGAATAAATTAACCTAATGGGACTAAACTGAATGCATCAGACTACAAGAATGTATCACACTACAGTCATATAATCCCACCACAGGACCCCATTATAAATGCACCTAACCCACGCCACTACACAAATGCAATGCGAATACACAAAAATGAACTTCACAGGACTGTGATCAGATTACAAAGACAGCAAGGGCAGGACATGAAAAGCGAGAGGACATGAATAGAGACCAACAACGTGACTGAAGCACTCTGTGAAGCTACCTTCACACAGCCGCCGCGCTACCGAGTCCAAATCCAAAAGCAATTTTCCCACATGGAAATAGTCGTCTATTGATCCTCATCCGCAATTAATTAGATGTCATGTCCGTGAGAAAATCGAATCATCGAGGAGAGTGTGTCCATATACGTGTGTGTGTGTACATGTGCGTGTGGCTGATGAATGTATTCATGTCGTCCATCTGACTATGCTTGTGTATCGAAATCCTTGAAAGCGTGGCGCACAAAACAGGGTTAATACGGTCATCAAGCAGCCTTAAATCCTGGTCGGCAACTACAGCGTCTACCGCTAATGCAGAACAGAAACCAACCGATAGGAATATAACAGGCACGCACACACACACACACACACACACACACACACACACACACACACACACACACACACACACACACACACACACACACAGGCTTCCTAAAGCTCTGAGGGATAGAAATCACAATTTCACTTCTTCTTCTGGGTCACATGATAATGATGAAATGTGAACTAATATTGAAGTTGAACCCCCCCCCCCCCCCCCCCCTCACTGGAGGCGGCCGCAATTTGAGCCCCTTGAACCGCAGGTACCAGGTGGGCACGACGGCGGGCTCCGCTTCCCGGCTTTCAGTCCAATTGAGCGTTCCCTACCTTCAGAGGGCTCCCTGGGGCTGGAGTCGCCCTCAACCGCGTCCCCGCCGCCGTGCTCCTCTGGAGCGACGCTCCTCTCCCCGGGGGGAGGCGCGGGAGGACTCCTCTTCCCCAGCAGGAGGAGGCGCGGCGCTGGGTTCGGAGGAGGCGCAGGAGGAGGAGGAGGATGTGGCGGGTGGCGGTGGAGGCCCTGGAAGACAGAGGGGGTTGGAAGAGGTTAAAGGAACAGCGAGAGAAAGGCGCATACCTCGTTATAAGTCCAGTTCCTGGGAGTGTGAAAGGGAGTCGAGATAGCCGGGAGGTGGGGGGGGGGGAGAGTTCGTCTCCCTGTGAAGGTGACTGCAGAGTACATACTGCTGCTGCTGCTGGGAGTTGAGCTAGCTTCACGAACACGTTAAGGACAATATTTGGTGAGGCTTTGTGATTATTGATTTTTCCCGTTTACTATTACATTTGGCGGACAAAGTGAATTACGGAGCTGCTTACGGAGCAGTAGGACAAATAATTAAGTCCAAATTACTCTTTCAGCAGTTATCTGTAAATCCAATGTTGTGCAAAAAAACTAAATCCTACGAATGTCTTATGACGTGTAGAAGGCTGTTGAAACATTTTCAACCTGCCGGCCAAAAAACAACCAATCAGGGCTCAGTTTTGTAGCGACCAATCAAAAGGAAAATGGTCTACAAAGTCATGTTCATGGTTGCCTTTCTCTGCCCAACAATGCTGATCTGCAGGTTGGACATCGCTTGGCAGGAGGGGCTTCTGGCTGGGGGAAGTTTTATTTTTTGCCTTCTGTCTTTCACATTTTTAGGGTTAGGGTTAGGGGGTTAGGGAGTTAGGGGGTTAGGGAGTTAGGGGGTTAGGGTTAGGGGGTTAGGGGGTTAGGGGGTTAGGGTTAGAGGAACCCAGAACCTTTCAGCTGGGTGTCAAACACCATAACCACAGGACTATCCTGCTCGCTAATTGAATCGGATTTAATGGGCTATTGATTTATTGCAGTTGTACCCATCTGTATGATAAAAAAAAAAACTTGAAGCACCAAAAAAACAACATCCTTTAAAATTGTGATTTATCTTTCCACAATAAAAGCCTCCCTTTGTCTTTGTCTACTGGGAAATGTCCATTAGGTTGAACCACCATAAAATCTAAACACAATAACATAACAAAATCACTTTAATCATTTCCTGCGGCGGCAATAAAAGTTACAACTTCAGTATCATAACAACGTTGTAACCTTTACCTGGAAGCACACCCACAAGCCCCCCAGTGCTTACTGTTCGCTATAATCACCAACATTATTTTTTATTTATTTACTTTTCCAACGTAAAAAAAAATAATTAAAAAAAAATCACACATTAAAAGTTGAGGTGAGTTCAAGGCCCATTCCACCATTACAGAGACAAGGGCAAACTGCCAACAACCACAGCACCTTAATGCTGTATGAAGACCACAGCAGCAGATACTCCCCCACATCCCCAAACACTTGGTCAGAGTACTCGGTGTAGGATCGTCCCATCAAGAGTAATTAAAGACAGCGTGGAGAGACACATGTGCTTATGAAGCCTTTTCCAAGTACAACAGCATATTAGGACAGGACTAAACGTGGGAGGACTGCGTATTGATCTCACACTTGTGAAAGCAGGGAATGTCTTGGAGGACGCCCCATAATTGTGTTATCAATGTGATTCATCGTTAGAATGTCAATGTCACTCCAATTGTATTTGTACAGCCCTTGTTCACAGTTACAGTCTCCAAGGGCTTGGTCCACACAGGCCAACATTTTACAGCACAACCATAACCCTGAATGCCTCTACATTTTAAGGAACAAATACCATGAATACAAGGGCAGAAACCTTGAGAAGGAAGTAGGGAACGTAATTCAAACCCATAGACTTCACAATCACAAAAGTGTTATCAGACCAATGCTTGACAAGATGACAAGGAAATATATGTGTTGCTGCAGTCATCCCAGTTATCACAGACCCAAGTAAACACAGCAGCAAAGTAAGAGCATCATCAGGCAGGAACAGCACGGGAAACGGCAGCCTACAGATTTAGGTCAAACTAAGTTTGGAGGGAGGGGGGACTTTCATTTTGTAGTTCCAAGAGATTTTCTGTTTTGTATGTGGGGAACTGTCCCCGTCTGGTCGGACTGGGGGTGAGATAAGATAAGATACTTTATTCCTCCCCAAAGGGAAAAAAATATCAAAGGAAACGTAAATATATGATTTCGTCTTGGTTATGGCACAGAATATTGACTTTATTTTGAAGGAGCATGTGGCTGTCAACTGAGTCCAAATGCAATTCAATACAAGATTAAAATGTGATGTGCATGCATTTGTAACATGGGCCAGGGGAGAGAGAAACGCCACCAAGGACAACATTGAGTACCTTGCTCAATGTCTTGCACTTCACAAGAAGAGTAACTCACAATCCCATTCTTTAGCAACAAAGACAAACATACTTCTTTATTTCATCAGTAAAATGCACTGTTGATTTTCTAGGATAAACCTGTATGATGCAATATCTGCCTTGTTTACTAAAAGGACGATGCTATGAACCAAACAAGAGGAGAGGAGAGGGCTCACCATGAGTCCTGCTCCTCAGAGGTCTGGTACAGGGAGGGGAGGAGAAAACTCACCATGACTTCTGCTCCTCAGAGGTACAGAGAGAGGAGAGGACCTTGCCATCAGTGCTAATGACTAATGACATCACCTGAGACCATGGAATAGCCTCAAGCCACAGATACCTGCATGCAAATCACCTCTCTCCCTCTTCTCCCTCTTCTCCCTCTTCTCTCTCTGTGTCTCTCTCTCTGTGTCTCTCTCTCTCTCTCTCTCGCTCTCTCTCTCTCTCTCTCTCTCTCCTCTCTCTCTCTCTCTCTCTCTCTCTCTCTCTCTCTCCTCTCTCCTCTCTCTCTCTCTCTTCTCTCTCTCTCTCTCTCTCTCACCCTCTCTCCTCTCCCTCCTCTCTCATCCCTCTCTCTCTCTATCCCTCTCTCTCCTCTCTCCCTCTCTCTCCCTCTCCTCTTCTCCCTCTCTCTCACTCCCTCTCCCCGGCCCTCACAAGGGTCAGGTACGTTTTTTCAGAGATGCACAGTCAGTAGCTGCCACTCAATGACAAGCCTCATGTTGTTCTCAAGAAAAACGAAAAAAAGGTACAAAAGGCATGCATACTATAAAGAGAACACACACGCACACGCACAACGCACACGACACGCACACAACACACACACACACTCTCTCAGGTCAACGGCTAGTCAGGAGCATCTACGACTCCCACTCCCACTGACGGCCTCCAGCAGCTGAAGGGCGTCCTTAACAAAGCAAAACTGCCATCAGACAGGAGCAGCAAGCGCGTGGCGCGTAGCGTGTGGCACGGACACGTCCACCTCGCCACTATAGCTTTACACTGAACCGGGGTTCCCTTTTCTTTCGCCTTCACCCCTAAACAAAGACGACGTGAGGCAAAGTCAATAGCAGCGAGATCGTGTTGAATTGGGACACTCTGTCAAACGTGTCCTTTTTTCGTTCGCAAAGAAAAGGATGTCGACGGACCAACGGGTAACCGGTGGACAAAAAAAAATACAACATACTGTCCTTTTTTTGTGGCTCAGAGCGAAAGCGATTTAA